>JAZEWU010000028.1:6080807-6114711 GCA_036362915.1 Geotria australis | reverse complement strand
AAAGATAGGATCCCAGCCAATTCAGGGCAGGTCCAAAAATCCCCATACTCTCAAGACGTTCAAGTAGGATCTGATGATCGACGGTATCAAAGGCAGTAATCAACAGAGTCCTGTAGAGCCCATGGTTGATACATAATCATAATTGCGTCAACCATTTATAACCCTCACTTATCCATTCACTCTCGAAGAGAAAATGACTCGGGCGCGAGGTTATGAACAAGGAAAAAATCCGTAGGCACAACTGAATTGTCGTTTTTGTACTGCCATTTACTGACCATATAAGACCTTTGTAATTTGGGTCTTGGGGGTGGCATGGTCGTGCAGTGAGTAGCACCATCGCGTCATAGCAAGAAGAGCCTGGTGGGTTCGATTCCCGGCTCTGGTGCATTTTTGTTGATGAGTCTGCATGCTCTCCCCGTGTCGGCATAGGTTTTCGCCAAGGTACTCTACTGGGATTAAGTGCTTACTGACAATACATTATTTGTTTTAAAGTTTGGTCTTGTGTCAATTTTTGGTTGAGACGTGCCCTGCCATTTAAAGCAAAATGTTAAAGTAGTAATTTACAGTCCACTGCTGGATGAATGTTTCCACCTGCTGTCAGTGCAAGTTGAAGGGTAGTGACACAAGACGTTAAGATATCACTCGCCACCGATCTTAGCCTCGATCAGGAAACCAACTTGGGTCCCAAGTGTCATAGCCCACAGGGTAAACCACATGGTACAGGATTATTAACATCCATTGCAAGGCAGATGGTGTATTTGATATTACTAGAACTGTAATGGAAATTACCACGTTATGGGAGTTGAAAGCACCCCTGCCACTGACAATCGGTTCCCAACTTGTGGTCCGCGGACCATAAAGTGGTTCTTAAGGGTATTGCAGGTGGTCCGTTCACTTTAAAACAATTATTATAATATAAAATAACGTAATTATCATCATTGTAAGAAACCGCTTAATCCTGTACAGGGTCGCGTTGAGCCGGAGCCTATCCCGGCAGACGTAAGGCTTTACCCATGATGGGACGCCGGTCCATCACAGGGCACCGGGGGCAATTGAGTCCGCAGGCCAATTAACCTATGCAGCAGCATGTCTTTGGACTGTGGGAGGAAACCGGAGTGCCCAGCGAAAACGCACGCAGACACGGGGAGAACATGCAAACTCCACACAGAAGTGCAGCACCCGAGCTGGCATTCGAACCCGGGAATCACCACGCCACCGTGCCGTCCTGCTAAACTTCCCCAAAAGCTGTAATCAGTTGTATCGACCCCACCGAGTATGATTGGCTCAAGCCGTCATTAAATGCGTGCTGCCTACGAGACAACGGGGGATCAAGGTAGAAGCGTTCACGTCGCGATCCCTGTCAAGTAATACTTGGCATTACCTACAAATTCTACCAAACACTTCGAAGCCGAGCTGAAAGACAACGATGTCCAGAAGCTTAACAGATGCCAGAAGCCCTTCAGTCTGGAGCAAGAAGAGAGGCCAATGCCCGCCGCCTTTAAGGCCAGCACTGACTATTATATCTCTAAATGTTGAAGAGCTGTCTGCAACTAAAGAAGAACTTGTTGCAATGGGAAACTGTCCTATAGCCATCACTCTTCGAAGAATCGAAAACGAGACAAGGCATCAGATTCAGCGTGAATCCCCCATCCAAGCTGGCCTCGTGCCGCTCCATTCACAACTGACCAATGACGTCAGTGGCACGTATGATATTGTACGAATAAAAATATAAATAAAATACACCCCAAACACTTGCTCCGTGTGTGAGCGGGCAGACAAGAGGAGAGGCTCGCTGCTGGAGCAGCCCTTCCTACCCAGCGTGTCGAGAGCGTTGCTCCGTCAGTCTGCTGTCGGAGTCTGTCATCTGTAATTTGGTGGTAGTGTTAATGTAACACCGTAGGTGCGAATGAGTGTGCTTGCGTGCCCGGTTCAGCCTGCAGCGCGCCGATCCGCTCTCGTTGTACAGATAACACCGCGCGTAAGTGGATTATTCACTCGTTTTAATGGCATGTTACGCACGGACGTCGATAGGGGTAATTGTATAGCGGCGTTGTCAGTTTATCGCGACAATCTGCATTGCAATCAAGCAATTGCAATTAGGGGTTAACTGGCCAGGTGTTGCTCGAGGGAAAGGGACGTTTTTTTGTTGACGCAGCAGCTAAACGGTAGGTGTGATATGACTGGAATCACTGGATCAACGCGGAATGCTATACAAGGCAGAATCATTAAACAGCCGTTGTTTAAATAGGACAAGTTATATATGAGTCACGGTTTTAATTATACGTGTAATTATTTGATGTAGAATGGAAAAGGTGTATTGCAATGGTATGTTAATGTAACGCAGGTGTACTGTGTCATTGTGTAATGAACGACTGGGCCAGCATTGTGGCGATTGTAGTGATACAACCGGTCAGGTGTGTGTGTTGTGTAAACAATTAATAGGACCTGTCTAATGTGGATTGTGTATATGTGAATACTGTGTACCTGTAATGCTTTTGTCAATCCACTGCTGGATGAGGACCTCCCCATGCCGTACGGGTCGTGGGAAGGGGGGGGGGGTTATTGGACCATACTTCACCACGCTGGTCAGTTCGGGTTGATGTAGATTATGCAGCGGATAAATCACGCTAATAGGGGAGGTCGGGTGTAATAGAAGGCAGTTTGATGGTTGCTCTTCAGAGCTATTCTTTCGGGATAACCGTGTCGAGTGTTTCTTCTCTCTCCCTCGCGACGTTTCGCTTCCCACGTTGGAGGCATCATCAGGCGTTCAACGTGGGAGGCGAAACGTCGCGAGGGAGAGACGGAGATCGCTCGACACGGCTATCCAGAAAGAACAGCTCTGAAGAGCAACCATCATGAATCGAGCCGTACACACCTACATCAACACAGGGGGGGCAGTTTGACAAAGGGCAGTGACAAAGGATAGACAACACAGGACAATAGTGCAGGATATCAATATCAATACTAGATAGCCATTCGTCTAAAACACAGGACAACCTAATTGATTACATTCTCTGTACAGGGGCGGTCTGTAACAAAACACATTTTTATCACCGAACAGAATATAACACGGACCGCGCGACTACCTTGTGCGGGATTGAGCGGTTTCTGATAATAGATGGATGGAATAACACGGGACAACGTGACACAGGGGGGGGGGGGGGCAATCTCACAAGGCAGCAGCGGTGGACACGGTGACAGTCCAGCAATCCACAGGGCAGTGGACACATAGCAGCGTGACAGTACAATGCGACGCGAGGCAAGTCCCGCACTAGGAGTGTTGGCCGCACGGGCACTCCCACACCTCGCTTAAACCGCAGCACGTGGCGGTCGGAGCCGAGTGAGTGTGCCGCTGTCTGACTGACGGAGGCTGTGCGGTGTCTCTAGCGGCGGCGGCAGCAGCAGCGTTAGCGGCGGGCAAGGATGCTGCTGGTGAGAACCTGGAGCCCGGCGCCGCGGTGCAAAGTGGTGTTGGTCGGAGACAGCAGGTGCGGCAAGACGGCGCTCATCTCCGTGTTCGCCAAGGAGCGTTTCCCCGAGGCAAGGCGGCTCTTAGCAGACATCACACTCATTGTCGGTTTCACGACCTTTCGGTATATTCGAAGTTGCCGTAATCATTTATTTTCTGTTGTTTTGGTTTTTCTATTGTTATTTTCTTTCGTTGTTGGCGTGCCGTCCTCTTCGCGGCTCTTGTGCAGCGTTTTGTGACCCTCGGGTGAAAGGTGCTATATATTATAATCCCGCTCCGCTTCGTTGCCTCGTCCCGCTCGTGAGGCGACTACCTCCTGCTTCGTCTCATCTCTGCTATACCTCTGGGCGTCTTCTTGGTTTTTCGCGCTCACGCTGTTGGGATCATGCGTGCCACTGGTTCGCGATCAGCCCTCGGGATGTTGTCCCCCCGCCATCGTCTCTCTGCTCGAAAGCGCGTCGCTCTCATCGGAAACTATTGTCCGCGAAAATCTCTCCTTGATAATCGCGCGAGGGGGGGTGGGGGCGGCTCGGTGGTTCGCGCGTTTGCTCGCGAGGAAACCTCAGTTAAATCGGCCTTAAATGACAACCCGGCGCCTCGGTTGTGTGGTGTCTGTGAATGTTAGTGTTGCGTGTATGTGTTGCGCGCGATGGATGGTGCGTGGATCGTGGTGCATTTGGGTGTGTGGTGTTGTTATTCATTTACGGTATGCCCCAATAAACCGTAGCTGGATTTTTTAGACACGGCTATGCCGAAAAACAGCTATTTTGCTCTCCAACAACTGTACAGAGCAAAATACGCCGTGTGATGTAGAATTTGTGCGCGCGTGCTGCATGTTGGATAATATGTGTGAATTTCTAAATGGTAGATGATGTGCGTGCTGTGTGTCAATGCATACATAGTGTATTATGCACGTGTGTCAGTGTTGTATGTGTAGAGTATGTGAATGTCTGTGTATGGCGCATGTTGTGAATGCAGATTGTATCGTGTGTTTCAATCTCTGTGGTCGACTTCAGCAGCCTTGTATTAGTATCTGGTCCGGTGTATTGTAAACAGTAACATTGGGGAGACAAACGCGGTCGGGCGTTGTGCTGGCCACCCAACCCCATCGTGTGCCGTGCCGGCCTTCATAGGTCATCGCCAACAGAACTTGCCCCGACAGACTGTTAAAGGCTATACGGGGGATCTTTGTATTTGGGGTTCATAACGTATGGGGTGGATTTCTTACATGGGGGGTGTATTTGCACAGCGTGTGCACGTGTAGACGTTGCATACCCATTATGGATGTGCAGTGTTCATTGTGTGTGTGTACGTATGCACGGTGTATGTGAGCGAGCACCTATGAAGGTCGACACGGCACACGAGAGGGTGGGTGACCAGCACCACGGCACTTGCCCCAACAGTCTGTTAAGGCTATACGGGGGATCTTTGTCTTGTCTTTGTACGGTGTATGTGAATGCATTGTGTATGGTGCTTTGTGTGTGCTATGTTAATGCATGTGTGTGATGTAGCTCAAGGTTAACGTGTCGGAGGTGCGGGGAAATATTCGCATGTGTTTCGTTGTGAATGTGCGTGTTTGGGGCATTGCATATGAGCGGAAGGGTGGCGCAGTGGTAACGTCTGCGCCTCACAGGAAGAATGGTCTTGCCCGAGGCGGTTCGAGTCCCGCCTTGGGCTCCTTTCTGTGTGGAGTTTGTGTGTTCTCCCCCCTGTTCTGCGTGGGTTTCCTCCGTGTTCTCCGGTTTCCTCCCACAATTTAAAAAGAACACTCGTTAATTAATTGGTCCATAACATCATAATATATAGGACGCAGTGTGGGAATATGTTGGCGCCGGCAAACCGCCTGGCTGCCTCCTCCGCCTCTCTGTGGTTTCCTCGCGCATCTGAGTCGCTCTCTCTTCGAATTAATACTTTCGACGTTGAATTAATATTTGCGCGTTCTAAATTGTAATTATTATTATATTGTGCATAGTGTGTACATTTATGTGGCGTATATCATTGTTTCTACATATGTTCTGTGCATGAATGTATACTGATGTGTATATATTTATTACATATGTTCATATAATGTGGGCGGCACGGTGAGTAGCGCTGCCGCCTCACAGCAAGAAGGACCCGGGTTTGAATCCCGGGTCCTTCTTGGATTAAGCGGTTTCTGACAATGGATATGGATGGATGGGATGACTCTTATTGTCTATCACAGATACCGTATTCATTTGTGCAGAGCAAGTGTGTGATCGGGGTGAATGTATGTCTGTGGTGCATGGTAAAGTGCGCATTGTGTGTGAACACATACCCAAACGAGTACCTGGTGCGGTGTGTAAACATTCCCACTCGTGAGATAAAGGCGGCCGGGCGTGGTGCCGGCCAACCACCCTCTCGTGTACCGCGCCGGCTTCCATAGGTGCTCGCAAACAGCACTTGATCCTACAGTCTGTTAAGGCTATGCGGCGTATCTTTATCTTTGTGCACACACACACACAATAAGGTCAAATAACTGGGTGAAGTAAAGGACATGCAATTGCATTACTCCATTACATTGATAGACGGACGCTGAATGGAATTAATCTGTCATAATACCGTCATGCCAGCGTCTGGTTGTTTGTATTCGCGCATAGCTGCAGTGATTTTCTCCTGGTTTATTGGCCGCGTCAATTCTGACCGCATGTGACAATGCCAGCATTGTTTTAAACGTGCCCGGCCATTCCCATGGACGGCTGGTTGCTATGTGGCTTCAAATCCACGGTAATGTTTTCTTAAGAAGGCCGAGGCCGGGGTAGGATGGGGTGGGTGGGTTGGGTGGGTTGGGGGGTGTTGTTAATGTAATGCCCCTTCCGATGGGGCACATTTGAATTGGGGAGCATCTGCATGAGTTCACCAGCACAAAGGGGGGCCTTTGTTGGCTTACACAAGGGGCAGACACGTAAATACACACACACACGTAAAGCATTGATGGGTGGGAGGTCCAACGGTGTAGTGGAGAGTTCGATTCCTGGCCGCCACCGATGCTGAGTGATAAATCCCGACCGGTCGCGGGGTCGCCCGCCCACTCCCTTCACCAATCTGTATTGACCAGCGTGGTGAAGTATGGTTTAACAATCTCCTACTACGAACCTAGCATTGGGGGAGGCCTTCATCCAGCGGTAGATTGATGAAGGGCTGACGAATAATATAAAAGCATAGACCACCAAAAAGACATACAGACTGTAGGAGCAAGCACGGTTAGAGAGCACCTATTAAGACCACATCGTACGTACATGAGGGCTGGTGTGACCAGCAGCACTACCTGGCCACTTGCTGTCTCCCCAGAGCTAATGTTTACACACTGCGCCAGGTCCTTATTTAAGGCTGAGGCGACGTTGGGGAGACCCAGCACCGGTTCAGATGTCATTTAACGCTGATGTGAGCTGTGGCCAGGAATTCTAAACTCAGGTCGTTGAGTTCACAGCACGGTGCGCTAACCACTGTCCCACCGCTCCACCCCAATCTGTTTGATTGCCATGCCGTGACCCAACTCACAGCAGAGTGTGAGATTGGTAATTTTACATACGTTACAAATAATGGAATCTTAAACACAGACGTAATATACCGATGTAGGTTTTCACGGCTCGATTCATGGTGGTTGCTCTTCAGAGCTGTTCTTTCCGGATAGCCGTGTTGGCTAGCCGTGTAGGCTATCCCGAAAGAACAGCTCTGAAGAGCAACCAACAGACGTAATTAATCGACTGTTACCGGCACGATTAGATGCGTGTACGGTGAGCATTAAAAATGATTTGAATCGATGAGTTGATGAGTCACACTATTCTCTATAACCAGTTAAACAATTTGCATGGGGCTGATGCTTCAAATCCCACTCCAGTCATCCGGTAATTTATGTCTGTGGATGTTATTAAATACGTTATATCGTCGTCTGTAAACGGACGTTAAAAGCCATTAGACACTCATACGAGTAGGGCAACGTGCAATCAAGCTCTTAGATCTAATCTCTAATCAGAAACATTTCCTATGTTTAAATGGCACAGATATTCACCGTTATTAACGGTATGTAAATACAGTTGTCAGTCCTGCCCTGATAAGAGAAATAATGAAAGCTGATTTGACTATCAATCGATTAACAAAGGAAATTGATGAAAATTATATCTTTGTCCAATTGAGTAAATGGTAAATTCGCTCGTATTTTTTAGTTTTATATATAACAAGCTACAAGCGTCCAAGTGTAGTTTTGTGGGTTGTATTTCACGTTGAGGATATGTCCTCTCAGGCAATCTGTAAATAACTGGAGTTCAATTCAAACCCATAAAGATGCCCACAGCAGCTGGTTGAATATAAAACTGACATTATTTTACGAACAAAAATAAAGGAATGAAAAAAAATGTCTTAACAAAGTGAACACAATCAATATCCTACCCGTATGAAAGGAGAACGCTCGAGTAAAATACCGCAGCGCCGACAATGTATCGTGTGTGTTTTCGTCTTTCAACAGAATTATGTTCCCACCGTGTTTGAGAACTACACGGCAACGTTTGAGATCGAACGTCAGAGGATTGAGTTGAACATGTGGGACACTTCAGGTGAGAAACCTTTGCTTTGCCGGATGTAAATACTTTCTGTGTGTACGTACATGTGCAGAAAACAACTCCCCTCAGCCGATTACTACCTCTATAAAATTAATACGCCCACCGATTCTGTTATTACAGCGTCTTGAGACGCGTTGGCATTTAGCCGTTATTTGAAGCCAATCTGTACCGCGGCGCTTTTACGCAGTGTAAATTGTGACAGATGGAAAAGCGTATTTGTCGCGGCGGAGAATTTCATTACGCGACGTGGCCTTGGCCTAGGATGCTAGCGCCGTCGCCGCCGAAACAATTTCCACGGAGTTGACAATTTCATTCCCATTACGGCCAACCGGTAATTTCTGTTGGCCATAAAACTGTCCTCTCTCCTTTGCTTAGCGGCCTTTGACATCACGGCCACTCCGGCGTTCTTTGTTTCCTCGCGGCGAATGTTGCCGAGCGATTCGCCGGGTATACTATACAATAAACGGGGATTCGCTTCAGAATTTCCAGTCGAGGTTTGCAGGCGGATTTGAACTGTGAATTGAGTGTAATCCACGCGCAATGGCGGGGAGCTGACGATCTGCTGAATGTTTAACGCTGTGTGCTGAACGGCTCACGTTTGCCTTCGAGTTCTTTGTTAGAATGCGTGAGCGCGCGTGTAACCTCCTTGCGCGGCTTCAGCACTGACGCTCTCGTTACCAGGGGTGGAATTGGAGAAAATGCACTGGGAATGTACTAGGGTTCGTGTCCCCTTTATAGCGGAGGTCTTCCCCCAGAAAAAAATGAGTTTTTGACAACGCATTTCCCGCATTTCTGTGACTTCTGATATGTAAAATAACCACGCAAATATAAGACCATGAAAGCCCAATACGTTCCCTCTGGGATTTTCAATCTGGGAGCGGCGTTTCACTGCGTTCTACTGCATTCCTTCCTGATTCCACCCCTGATTTTTAGATAAAATTCAGATTTGACTGGTTCAGTATAATGTCTTTACGTAGGTTTTCACGGCTCGACATATGAGAATTGCTCTTAGGAGCTGCTGTTTGGAGATAGCCGTAGCAAGCGTTCCTCCTCTCTCCTTCACAACGTTTCACCTCCCAAGTTGGACGCGTATTCAGGCCCCGAGTCGTTTAGCTGAAAAGCCTTGTGCTATAGATGCAGTATACGCGCGACGTGAAAATTGTTCACTATCCTGCACACCATACGCACAACGTGTCACTAAATCTCAAGGCGCTCATAAATTGCACTGAATGTAACGAGTAACAATAACATTTCAACATGTGCACCAACGATATTAAAATAACATGGAAGGTACTTATACAAATGGTGGCTGAGGCTGAATGTGTCCCACATCGGTGATTGGTCATGGCGGTTGAATGGCTATTCTTGGCAGACTCATCATCAACAGTGTTTTATCCACCGTTGAATGAAGACGTTGCTGTATTGTTGCCATCCATCACTGTCCTGCAATACCATCAATCCAATTCGATGGTAATCAACGTCTGGAGCGTGTTCCATTCCTTTGTCATTAAAATGTAAGACCATATTTTAACGTGACGGTGGTTTTGTGCGGTCACTGATGACCGGGCTGAGGCCATCAAATCACCGCACTTGAGAACCTGGATTAATCACAGGGGGATGCCTGGATTCGAACTCAGGCGCTCGGTGGTTGCCGGCTCAGTGTTCCGACCTCTAAGACACACGGCCACCTGCTTCGTCAACAGTGTTGACATACATGTAATAATAACAATAATTTATTACGTTTATATGTGTTGTGTGTTGGGCGGCACGGTGAGTAGCTCTGCCGCCTCACAGCAAGAAGGGCCCGGGTTCCAATCTCGGCTCGAGTGCCTTTCTGTGTGGAGTTTGCATGTTCTCCCCGTGTCGGCGTGGGTTTTTGCCGAGCACTCCGGTTTCCTCCCACAGTCCAAAGACATGCTGCTGCATAGGTTAATTGGCCTGCTGACTAAATTGCCCCCGGTGCCCTGTGATGGACTGGCGTCCCATCCTGGGTATATCCCTGCCTTGCACCCTGTGTTTTCCGGGATAGGCGCCAGCTCACCGCAACCCTGTACAGGATTAAGCGGTTTCTGACAACGAATGAATGACTGTTGTGTGTTGTGGCCGCGTGCTCCCAGGGTCTCCGTATTACGACAATGTGCGGCCGCTCTCCTATCCCGACTCGGACGCCGTGCTCATCTGCTTTGACATCAGCCGGCCCGAGACTCTGGATAGCGTGGTCAAAAAGGTAAATAACAATTCCTAACGTTGATTCAAGTGAGCTGACTTGTTCCGATGCTGCGTTGAGCGCTGAGCAGTAGCGCATCTGCAGTCTGACGGAAATTCGACGTTGCTGTGGCAGGGCCCAATCTATCCGCAACACACTTGATGATGGCTTCCTTGCACTTAGTTGTGAACAATTTGTTGAACACTTTGTTGAGCGGAAGAAATGATGATCAAGACAAAGAGGATTATTACAGTCTTGATGACAACGATGATGCTGATGCTGACAGATGATGATAGTCATGATGGTTGCTCTTCAGAGCTGTTCTTTCGCGATAGCCGTGTCGAGCGATCTCCCAACGTGGAAGGCGAAACGTCGTGAGGGAGAGAAGGAAATCGCTCGACACGGATATCCCGAAAGAACAGCTCTGAGGAGCAATCATCATGAATCGAGCAGTGAAAACCTACATCCGTACGATAATAATAATCTACTTTTGGAACGCGCGCATTTTCTCCGGCGCGTTGCACCCGTTGATTCGGAGGCGCGCAGCACTGCTATTATTCTTAATTATTTCAAACTGTTAAACAGCGATAATGTTGTATTGTTGGCTGTGGGCAACAACTCCCCAAAGTTCCTATTAAGGCCATTCCTGACTCTTAAGATTCTGCCAAGTGGTTGTGTCCTTGGTCGTGTCCTTAGAGTGCTCGGCACACAGTGGGAAGGTTCAAATCCCGGTCAGGGAGTTTGCTCTTGGACTGACAAACAAAGACAAAGATCCCCATTATAGCCTTAACAGTCTGTAGGGTGAAGAGCCGCTAGCGAGCACCTATGAAGGCCGACACGGCACACAAGGAGGAGGGTGGCCAACACCACGCCCGGCCGCCTTTGTCTCCCTAGTGGCAATGTTTACACATCGCACTAGGTACTCATTTGAGGCTGAGTCAACCTAAGGGAGGACCAGGACCGGTTCAGAAAATCGTCACTGGCGTTGGCCGTGACCGGGATTCGAACTCGGCTAGGCAGGTTTGTAGCTCAGCGCGCTAACCACTGATCCACCGCTCACTGAGCTCATAATACGACGCACTGGTTTTTAACTACATTCCCCCAGGTTCAAGCCACTGTCTCCTTTCTCTCTGTAACCTAAGCATTCCCACGGTTTCTGCATAGCATCTGGACGGGCAATCACATACAGATGCTTTATAAATGCAGATTGCATTGCACTTGATTGCATCTCAAGGTCAGTGAAGGCATCAGACAAGGGTCTGCATTCGCTATGTGCACTCATTATTATTAAGCTGGATGTACCACAGTGCATCCACGTGGCTGGATGACCCGTGCTGGGGTCAAATGTTGGTAGCCCGTGCCTTCTGGCGTTGCGTTTGAGTGATCGACTCTCAATCAAACACTGATCGGGAGCCGATTCGGCTAATCATCCCTCCGGGGTTGATAAAATTAGTACCACGTACAAGTCAAAAGTGACTCACCTACTTGGGAAAGTCTGGCCCCCACCATGGGAATGTAGAATTTCCGGCAGTGGTTCGGAGCGGCCAATTGGAATGAGTACCAAGCCATATCTTGTTTGAGCAGTTAGGAATTGCTCCATGGCTTTTCCCTGGTTTTCCCTATATAGCTCTTCCATGTGTTTTTGGGTTGTACAGTGTGTTGCTTGGTATTGTAGCCCAAGTGTCTCTCCACATGCGGGCAGGTTATTCAGACACAGAAATGCTTGCTCTACAGTATATTCAGCTCCTGAATTGAAAACACTGTGCAATGATGGGGCTACCAAAAAGGGTAACAATATTTTCCATGCATTAATCTACTTTTCTGGACATGTAAAAGCCACACTTTCCAACGCTACTGATGTATGCGGTCGGCTGCCGATTTTTAAAGCCTTTATTTGTTTTCGAAATACCGATGTTCAAAGCTAATCAATCCGCTTTTGTACATTTTTGTAAAAAAAAAAATCTCTACATTTTCACTTGAGTCAGATAGGGGCTCGCAAGGGTTAACTTGGGTACACAGTCTGAGGACACTTGTTGGAAAATGCTGACATTGGACAGGAAGTGTCTTCAACGTGGGAAATGACAAATGCCACAGCTCTTGCATCTGGAAGTAGTTTTATGTGTGCCTTGTTTATGTGTGAATACTTCAGCATCTGAACCCAAGTGCAAGCCAAACATTTCCTATGCTCATTTTTTTTTAAAACGGAAAGTCATAATGGCGTCAACTTTGTATCACAAAATGGTAACAGATTTTTAGAAAAGATTAAAGTGTTATGTCTTTTTACGGATTGTAAGTACAATTCAAGAGTATTCCCAGAATATAACTACCACGATGGAATTTAATCATCATCAGTTATGCTCAGTCCGCTGCTGGATGAAGGCCTCTCCCAAGCCATTGCGATCTCTCACAATCCTGCAGAGAAACACTCCATGCAGCACCAACGCATGAGTTGAATTCACAACTTAATCTCCATGGTTGATGCTCTCTCGGGCAAGATCCCTCCTTTGCTGCCATTCCATCGTTAGTCTTCACTACTGGGCATCATCTCTTTTCATCCTACTCACTAGTATTAATTGTCAATATGATGTCTTTAACCTTAAAATCTTCTCTAATCGAGCAGCACGGTGGCCCAGCGAGTTGCGCTGCCGCCTCACAGCAAGAAGGCCCCTGGTTCGAATCTCGGCTCGGGTGCCTTTCTGTGTGGAGTTTGCATGGTCTCCCCGTGTCCGCGTGGGTTTTTCGCCGGGCACTCCGGTTTCCTCCCACAGGACAGAAACATGCTGCTGCGTAGGTTAATTGGCCTGCTGACTAAATTGCCCCCGGTGCCCTGTGATGGACTGGCCTCTCATCCTGGGTATAGCCCTGTTATACGCCCTGTGTCTGCCGGGATAGGCTCCGGCTCACTGCCACCATGCACAGGATTAAGCGGTTTCTGACAATGACAAGCTCGGGGTAGTGAAGCATAAACGGCGAAGGAAATGTCTTTCGGTGTGTGGTTGAAAAACAGCATAATCACTGCTGCTGTCTGGAATTTCCAATTTGTCTGCCAACAATGAAATCAGTCCCAAGTTCTTACGCAAAGGAAACAAAACAAATCATGTCTACATTAATACAAAAGTCATGTCTACCGCGTACGCAGCACTTCCAAGACTGTTTCGCACCAGTCTACGAGACGAGCAACCGACAGTGGTGGGATTTGCCGGCAGTCTGTCACCTTTAGCGTCATGCCCCACGAGTGCTGAATTACGTGGCTGCCGACGCTGGGCATCGTACATTGATAAGTGTTCACGGCGACGCTTAAAGCAACGCGAGGCGGCAGCGCTACTGACTGCGCCACCGTGCCGCCCCAGACAGCGGTATTTGTTTTATTGAGTACCACATGTCAACGTGTTACTCTCGTGCAGAATTTTCCACGCAGCTCTAGATTAACGATGGAGCATGTAGCATTGTGTCTAGCTGGAAATGACGCCCGGTGGTATTTTTGGACGGCGGTTCCTTCCACTTGACGCTCACAAATCTCGCGTGAAGCCACGTGCACACGCGTGCGTACGCGCTCACACACACACACACGAGAGAAGACAAAGCGACCGCACTTTGCTGCACAGACTGTGGTTTTCGTGCCAATCAGCAGGCCGTATAACACGACAGCACGTCGGGGAGCTATAGTCTGGCGCTGTTAGTGAGCGCCTATTGCGGCCGCAACAACACACGAGGCATCGCTTCCACCTGCCTAGGAGATGTTGGGCAGGTTGCCCTCAGACCCAGGTTGTGTTTGGACACAGGGCTGAGGACGGAAAGGGGACGAGGAGGGAAAGGGCGCAGTCCGGAGCTCGCTCTCCTTCCTCCCTCCACGGCATCCTGCCGGATTCCCTGAACTCAGTCGCAGGGTCAAGGCAGCTCTGTTGAATCGGCACACTCGCTCTTCCTTTACAGTACTGTAGAACGTGCGATAAGCTATCTGCGGGGTTTAAAAAAAAAAATCGGTGCTTGGCATTACCGAGAAATCATTTGGACAGCAGTGTTATGAACCTGGCTACCTGAGTTCGAATTTTGGCCATGGGCAGCTTTAGTGGCGAGTGATTTCAGAAGCCGTCCTGAGGAGCCCACTCCCCCCGAATCATGTTAGACTTCACTGACCAAAACAATCCTGCAATGGCGAGTCTTATATCGCGTAATTCATGCAAATTGCATCTCACAATCGCTGAGGAACCACAGACAAGCTGGAATGTTGCCAGACTGTGAGCCGGTGCCAACAATTGCGTTGCAGTTCTCCAAATATCAAGGTGTTTTGAGGCTGGGAGGAAACCAGAACACCCGGACAAACGCACGCACGCAAGGGGGCAACACACTCAATAATATTGATTATAATTTGTTTCGCGCTCAATATTTCGCAGAGCCTAGCTTGGTGGTTTTTGTTATTATTATTATAAGTGCCTCACTACACTACTCCGTGGATGGCACAGAGTAGTGTTGCGAGGTACTGTGGGTATCCTGTGTGTATCACAAGAAGTAGTGTCGCGAGGTACTGTGGGTGACCAGGAGTGTCGGATTTAGACTTGGTGAGGCCCTAAGCTAGCTAAAGCTTTGAGGCCCCTTGTTAAAAAATTCCACCAGATTATCTCACAAAACTTGAAAACGTATGTGCATTTTAATTACTTAATAGCAACCAATTCTTCTTGTTATTCGATTTCTGTTTCTTCAACCCTTGGACCGCTGCCACCGCGACCCTCACCAGGACACGCGGATTAAAAAATGGATGGATGTTTCTTCAACACTTGGGTATAAAAAATGGGTATAAAACCCAATCTGGAATCTTCTTGAGGCCCCTGCGTATTGCGAGGCCTTAAGCTGTAGCCTGTTTAGCTTATGCCTAAATCCGGCAGTGGTGACCAGCGTGCATTGCGCGGCGGCAGATTAGCGCACTTTCACAGGTGCTGCGGTGACATATCGAGAGCCGGTGTAGCGACCGTGCGCAAACGCTACTCGTCACCAATTCGCCGTAGCGCGTTCAGCCGGCGAAGCCGGTGTGGGCGCTCACTGGCGTCGTCTCTGCCGGCAGTGGCAGCGGGAGATCCACGAGTTCTGCCCGAGCACCAAGGTGCTGCTCATCGGCTGCAAGGCCGACCTGCGCCCGGAGGCCGACGAGCTGCGGGACCCGGACAAGCCTCTCGCCGGCCCGGTGTCGTACGACCAGGTAACGCCGCCGTTCTAGGAAAACGTTGTTTAATTTGGATTGGCGGGGGTCAAGGTAGAAGCGTTCACGTCGCAATCCCTGTCAGGTAGTACTTGGTAATGCCTGCGAATTCTACCAAACACTTCAAGGCCGAGCTGAAAGACAACGATGTCCAGAGGCTGACCATCGTGCTTCGAAGAATCGCAAAGAAGATTTGGATTGGCGTTGTTTCCCGCTCGTGTCTGTCTCTCTGTCTTCCTGTCTCTGTGTCCCTATGTCTCTCCCTGTCGCTCACCCTCCCTCCCTATCTCCCTCCGTGTTTGTCTATAAGGAAGTGACAGCCTTCTTAGGGGACGCTGGCAGATTTTTGCCGCTCTTAAGATTGCCAGTTTCACGACCTTTCAGTATATTCGAAGCAGCCTTAATAATTTATTTTTTGTTGTTTTGGTTTTTATTGGTTGTTTTTTTCTTTCGTTGTGTTGACATGCCGTTCTCTTCGCGGCCCTTGTGCAGCGCTTTGTGACCCTCGGGTGAAAGGCGCTATATAAAACGCTATTATTATTATTATTAAAACCTGAGCCTCGCCTCGGGATGGGCCACCTTCACTAATTGTGCCCCGCTGTGAGTGCGTGGCGAATACCGGTTTTTGTCGGGCACCGTGCGATGTAGCGGTTTCTGACAACGAATGAATGATGAATGTTACGTGTCTGTGTTCGCTCGCACTTCCGTCCGTTCCCGCGTCCCCTTTAAATCCCGGTCCTCGAGGGATTCAACGCGTCCAAGCAGATGGGAGCCGCGGGCTACATGGAGTGCTCGGCCAAGACGTCGGAGAACGGCGTGCGCGACTTGTTCCGAATGGCGACGCTCGCCTCCGTGGGCCGGGGCTCGGCGGCCTTCGCAAAGGGCAAGGGCAAGAAGGGCAAGGCCGCGCGGGCAAGCGGCGGCCACCGGAGAGGGACGTCGGCGGGCGGGGGAACGGCCGCGGCGGCGCCGCCCGCGACCAGCGTGGGAGCGGCACTGAGGCGGAGGCTGTCTCAGCTGCCCCAGAGCTCCTCTGGCTCGGACATCGGCCCCCACCCGCAACTGCTGCGCAGCGTCAAAGCCAAGAGCTGCACCATCATGTGACCCCCGCTGATTGTGGGCGAGTGTGGGTGGCGGCCGCGTGTGTGTTTGTCATTGTGTATTTGCGTGCGTGTGAGAGAAGGAGCGGTAGTGTCGCGGTCAGTGCGCCGCGCTTACAAACCCCTCTGCCCGAGTTCGATTCCCGCTCGCGACCGATAACAGCGGCGAATATTTGAACCGGTCCTGGGCCTCCCATAGGTGGACTCAGCCTTAAACGAGTCACGGGTGTGATGTGTAAACATCAGCACTGGGGAGACCGAGGCGGCCCGGTGTGGTGTTGGCCACCAACCCCTTCGGTCTCCATTGGTGCTCACTCTCAGCACTTGCCCCATCAGTCTGTTAAAGACTATATGGAGGGTCTTTGTATGTGCGTGGGGAGCGGTGGCACAGCGGTCAATGCACTGCGAAGCTGGTCTCCGACTCACAGGCAGCTGAAATCCCAATTCGATCGACGGATATCAGCGGTGCTTGTGCAGTGCTGTTTGACTCCTGAGCCACCTGGTCACCTTCTTTCGGGTCGTTTTTGACATAATGACACCAGCACGTGATGGCTAATAATTTACACGGATGTCACAGGGTCTTCGTCATTTGACTTCATCGTTGTGAAAGCCGAGATGGGTGGAGCAGTCGTCAGCGCCCTATGCTATGAATCTGGCAACCAGAGTTTGGTTCCCTGCCACAGCAAACATCAGCGGCGATTTAAATCAGAACCAGGCCTGGGCCTCCACTGGGATTGAGCCAGCCCCAAATGAGTAACCGGTGGGGTTTGTAAACTGCACTGAGGAGACAAAGGCGACTAGGTGTGGTCCTGGCTACACCACCCACTCCTGTGCCAGGCTGGCCTTAGTAACTGGTCTTAGTAGGTGCCTGCTTACAGAAGTCATCCCGAAAGTCTCTAAGGATGATCTTTGTGTCCGTTTGTGCTCTGGGTTCAATTCCTGCCAATCCCCATCGGTGGCAATTGTTTAATCAGCACTTGGTTCAGCCGAACCTCCCCTTGATTGTCTCGGCTCATAATAGATTCTTGCTGCGATGGTATTCTGAACGTCAGCGGTGTGGGAGCTAAGGCATTGGCTGGTGATGGTGACACCACCTCCTTACTCGTACTTACTAGGCGCTCGCTAACAATGTTTGCACCAGCAGTCTTTTTTAGGCTAAAAGAGGGATCTTTGTAATTTTGTGTGTGTGTACGTGTTTACGTGGTTGTTTCCCAATAGTTGTCATGAGGAAATGTGCTTTGATGAGAAAAGTGACTGTTTCATGTAAAGCTGTAAACGCAAGATTAGTGCTCGAGGTTACTGTCTCGGAACATGATTTCAGAACATTGGGTTGTTTTTCCTCCCAGGCTATTTCTGTGCACAAATACGAGATTAATTTTAGCAACATCGCCAGTGGATCTGGCCAGTAAATATACAAATAAACAACCAACGCAGTAATGCTTTATAATTCTATCATGCACATACGGTATTGTATCAGGCTGGTTTACCACTATAACACACTCCAGTTAGTGTTTCACTTGTAGACAAGAGCTGTCAAATTCTAGAAATATTGGAGTGGCAAGTTGCAAAAATGTATGGTACAATATTTTCATTTTGCTATGAAGCCAAAATGTACAACGATTGCTCGTAAAAAGAGCTAGACTATGGATTGCTTTTTAGACTCACACTTCAGTTCTTTCAAGGCACTTATTTAAAGAAAACGAGTAATGTGTTTTTTGTTGTGTCAAATTGAACATTTGGGACTATCACATTGGCACACACGGCGGTCTATTATTTCACTGTTCAATTTACAAAATCCAGCACGCGTCGACTATTTCAGGAAGCCCTGGAGAGATGACAAGTTAATATTATTATAAAACCACTGACTAAAATTGGCTCAGTTGTAAATTGACACCATTGTGCTCAAAACACATTGGAAGTGCCTCCCTGCTCAATTGAACACTTCATTCATTTTCAGAAACCGCTTAATCCTGTACAGGGTTGCGGTGAGCCGGAGCCTATCCGGCAGACACAGGGAGCAAGGCAGGGCTATACCGAGGATGGGACGCTAGTCCATTTGAACAATTGACCCCTGTTAGTCTCCCTCCGTAGCCCTAAAGCAGTGGTGGAAATTCCACATTCCAATGGTGGGAACCAGTATATCCGTAGGATGATCACTTTTGGCCTTCCAGAGTGGTGCTATGTTTATTGATCTCATAGTGATGATAGGCTGAATCAACCACAGCGACCAAATCTGTAACTCGTACCCATCTCCATCTATCTATCTCTTACGGCAGAGTGGCAGCCAGAGGAGGGAACACGCCTGAGAGGGCATCCACAGTGGCGATGCAGCCATGAGATCAGGTCGCGTAAAGCGTGAAAAGGAGATAGATGGACTGTTTGTCGCAGGATCCTGCAGTAGATAGATCATGGAGGATGACGAACATTAACATTGAGAATTGCTCTTAACAGCTGCTTTTTCAGGATAGCCGTGTCGCGCCCCCCTTGAGAGAGAGGAGGAATGCTCGACCCGGCTATCCCGAAGAGCAGAAATTATCAGACGGCGATCGGTGAAAACCTACATCATAGCACTACGACAGGCTCGTCATTGTGAGCCATGATCTAGCCACTGCTGGCTGCACAAACACAACTTCAATACTGTAACCTTATTAACTCTGGAGTTCTCTAATATAACACGCAAGAGTCTTGTTGGATAGACGGTGATAAAAACTGGTATGCCAATTGTATTCAAATTAGCTCTTTGCACTAACGGAATGTGCTGCGCATTAGGCTGTGTCTGCGACTCAGTGCACATGGCAATGCACGTGAAGAGAGACGGTGATGGAGTATTCTTATGGTTTATTAAATAAACAATGCAAAATTATTTTTCTTCTTTGCGATTCTTAGAAGCACGATGGTCAGCCTCTGGACATCGTTGTCATTCAGCTCGGCCTCGAAGTGTTAAACATTGCTTTATTTGAGTTTTTAACCATAAACTGGGGAGCTCAACTTCGGCATGGCTCTCTGCTTCCTAACTCTTGGAAAAGGCCCCGTCTCCCGTTATCTGCTTCCTCACGAGATCACACCCCTTTACTGCCCTTGGTCCCACTCCCTTTTTCAACGGCCCAGTCGTTGCCCTGGTTTTCCCGGCTAACTTCCTACTTTCCTGACTCTTACCCCGTTCAGCTAATCCTGGCCTTCCACCTCAAACCTAAGCCTACAACCAATCCGGACACCATAGTTATGTGACTTCACCCTGCTTCCCAGGCGCTACGGAGGGGGAGCCTTTACCAAGTCTCTTACACATCTACAGATAGTGAAGAGGATCTTTGATGTTGTTTTTCATGCACGTGTCCGCGAGTAATGAGTTTTGTGATGGTTTTTTCATTGAACGTTGTTGTCTCCGTGATTAGATATGGATTGTGATGATTCCCACTATCACTTTTGCAATGCTTCTTTTAAAGATACTTTGACGATGCTCTTTGTATTTGACATAATTCATCAAATCATTAAAAAAAGAACACAATGTCTGCGTGCTGATCTATTCGCGAAACGTTTTTTGTTAGATTATTCGCGTGAGGAAACATCTTTTACTCTGCTTTAATTGTATACTTATATCTGCACCTCGATTCTCTTGAGGTTATTTGGTAGACTTAACAAGGACAGAGAAACAATCATGAAATCATGACAGTGTTATGCCTTAGTTATGGCCTCGCGTTAGGGCATTCACCGACTGCATCTAAGGGTCCATCCATTGTCAGAAACCGCTTAATCTTGCACAGGGTTACGGTGAGCCGGAGCCTATCCCGGCAGACAAGAGGGCGAAAGGCAGGGCTATACCCCGGATGGGACGCCAGTCCATCACAGGGCACCGGGGGCAATTTAGTCTGCAGACCAATTAACCTATTCAGCAGCATGTATTTGGACTGTGGGTGGAAACCAGAGTGCCCGGCAAAAACCCACGCGGACACAGGGAGAACATGCAAACTCCACACAGAAATGCACCCGAGCCAAGATTCGAACCCGGGCCCTTCTTGCCGTGAGGCGGCAACGCTACTCACCGCGCCGCCCTGCCACCCTATTGTACTACTCGCAAATGTCTAAACGGGATTACACATTGCAATCATCGTCCACTACTGACAGACTACTGCCCCAGGTTATTCTTGCAAATGAGGTTCATCTCGGTCTCTTGGGTTCTGACCTGATTAAACAAAAATAAACTAGAAACTTAGTTTATGGTTGATGAGCTATATTACTGTGAACATAATTCATAAATAGAGCTCACTCTGGCTCTTGAGCCTTAGGTATATCCGTTAGATTTTTAGAAACTAAACAATTATGTCGTTACGGTTAATGTATTCATGTATACCGACCGAATCCTAAGATCCTTGAGCCTGCCTTTGGCTCCATGAACATTCAAAGCAGGCAACCTTTTTATCTTACTGCTGCCACGGTGCTTTTATATCGTGGAGGCACTTGGCATAAGCAAACCAAGCAAAAGCTTAGTAGTGCTCCATATAGCTCAAGGCGCATCGGAAAATATAAGAAAGTTGTATATCAAATATCACTCACAGGGACACAGGGGGAAACATGCAAACGCCACGCAGAAAGGCACCCGAGCCGGGTATCGAACCCGGGGAATTTTTGCTGTGAGGCGTGCCGCCCGAATGTAAATATTATAACAAGTAAATAATCTCCCATCTTTACCTTGTCCGACTTCTCTCATTTCACTACATCTCAACGTTTGCCTACAAATGTATCTCTATATAGCTTGCCTTTTGCACTTCTGTCATCTCACTGGGACATTGTAAATTGAAAGGCAGACCTCCCATGAACAGTTCTCCGTTGGATCCTCAGCGTGCTGGCACCACCACTCCCCGCGTAGGTTAAGCAGAAGAGGTCCTCAAACAAACTGCCTGGACTCGAAGAGGAAGTTGGCAGACGAAACTCATTAAACGAACAAGTATCCTTCCAGTAAATGAGAATCCTCAACAGCAGGAACTCGTATCGCTTGCAGACAACGCTGGGGAAGCAGCGGGACGCGGTGTGATTTAAAGTTGAGACATCACGGATTCGTGTAGAGGGCTGCATTAATCAAGGCTCAAAGTGCTGAGTGAAGATGTAACATTATTTCATTATTAACCTGCACTCCGCATTTTAATAGAATCCCCGGGAGCAACATTGTGACAGCATAAAATGTGACTCAATGGTGTGAACAAGTATACAAATACTATACAGTATTCCTATATAATCATTATCAGTCATTGACTATCCACTGCTAGCGTAATCTCTACCCATGCCATTGCCATTATTCACCGTCTTGTAAGACAAAATCCATCTCGGGGTGTCTATGCAGCGGTAACATCTGTGCCTCAGAAATAAATCCTACCTGAGACGGTTCGATTCCGGCCTCGGGAGCCTTTCTGTGTGGAGTTGAGCTATGTAGATTTTTTTAACCGTTGTCCAGCGGGGAGGGGTAAGCATATTACAACATCTCAGGAGCACCGGGGGCAATTTAGTAAGGACAATTAACCTGGGTTTTCGCCGGGCACTCCGGTTTCCTCCCTCAGTCCAAAGACATGCTGCTGCATAGATTAATTGGACTGCAGACTAAATTGCCCCCGGTGCCCTGTCATGGACTGGGTATAGCCCTGCTATGCGCCCTGTGTCTGCCGGGATAGGCTCTGGCTCACCGCGCCCCTGTACATATTTAAGCGGTTTCTGACAATGGATGGATGGAATTAACGTAGGCTGGCCCTGATTTTGGACTGTGGGAGAAAACCGGAGCACCCGGCGACAACCCACGCGGACATGGCGAGACCATGAAAACTCCACACAGAAAGGTACCCGAGCCGGGAATCGAACCCAGGTACTTCTACTCACCACGCCACCGTGCCGCACAGTGGTACAACCCGAATAACATGTGGTAAAACCCAAAAACGTATAGGAGGGCTGTACGTATTAATCCTTTTTTGTCCAGCCAAGGCTGGCTCAATGTGCCAACCCTAGGCGTGAATAATCGCACTTAATTGATCTGGACCGCACATTTCAACCAGATGCGGCTTTTGGCCACAGCTGAGCGCTCGTCTGATAAAGTACCAGGGTATCGCTTCTTTTTTTTTAACGAGCAGGCGTCTCAAGCATTCATTACGACATATAAATATACTGCGAGAAGCAATGAAATATACATGGGAGTACGTCCTTAGCGCAGAGTGTAATGAATAGACATGAACACACGTGCGTACGAACGCATATGCAAACACGCGGCCCCCCAGCCCCATGCCCGCCATCTGTGTTGCGGGATTGTGAGTGGGGGTGGAGAGTTGGGAGGTTAATGGAGTACGGACTATGAATAACAAGCGTGTCTGCATTCACTTTACATGCCTCTCTCTCTCTCTGTGGCATGCAACAAAAATGCTCGCGAAAATTCGATTGCTGAAAGGAACGAAACGACCTTTTTTTTTGTCCCTGACAGCAGGGCGTCAAGGTCAATTTTATGTGTTGGTAATTGTGCAGCGCAAATGATGTGCACCATTAATGTGCCATTAGCATTCGTCGTTTTGATAATTTTTGTCATGTACGCCCTTGGTCAGTCTACCGCTGGATAAAGGCCTCCTCCAAATTGGTCCTTGGCCACAACTTTACCAAGCTACAATGATCAGGATTGAAAAATACGTATTATCAAACAACATTTACATAACCTATATAATACGTGGAGGCCTTCATCTAGCAGTGGATTGTCAAAGGCCTCTTCATAATTACATTCACGTGCTCTGTTTTGGTGTTTATTCATTTGAAATTCGGTGTTCCAGTATTTGTAATAGAGGCTATGATATTACGATACAATTAATAATTTACAAGAACATCACCGGTTGGTATTACTTTGTATAAATAAATCACCGTAGATACTTCTGTAATGAGGGCTACTTTTCATAATTTGAGACTCGGGCGGTATGTTAATGATGCCTCGGGGTCTTAATTATCCACATTAGGAGCCGATAGCAAACCTTGGTAATCGCCCACAGAAATTACCAGGCATCTGTCACAATCGTGCATGTTCCGAGGTCTCATTGTTTTGAGAAAGGGGCCCGCATGATTGTCAGGTAATGGGATTAAACAAAGGTGGCTTGCTTTCAATTTCAGTGTACAAGGTCTGTCTCATGACTCCTCACTTGCATTTGATTATAGTTTCATAAGAGATGAAAATTCACCGGCTTTTCACTTTGATCATTGCGTGCATAAATGACTTTAATTTGTATAGGATTAAGCGGTTTCTGAAAATGGATGGATGGATTTTTTATATTTTTATCAATTCGCGTGTTTGTGTCGCATGAATCCTGTAAAGAGCTTGCAAGCTCAATAGGTATTTTCAGCTGTAATAATAAACCGCTATCTATCGAAGGCTCTCCTCTCAGTAATGAGTTGTTTTCACTGCTGAACTTTCTATTGCAAAGACATGCTGATGCATAGGTTAAATGGCCTGCGGACTAAATTGCCCCCTGTTCCCTGTGGATGGACTGGCGTCCCATCCCGGGTATAGCCCTGCCCTGTGTCTGCCGGGATAGGCTCCGGCTCACCGCGATCCTGTACAGGATCAAGCGGTTTCTGACAATGACCCTCGGGTGAAAGGCGCTATATAAATTGAAATTATTATTATTATTGCCTAAGCCAGGGATCAAAGTTGTTTACTTTTACAATTCGTCGCGGTCCCCTTAAAGGCGAGTCTTTTGTAACGTGTTGTTGTAAATCGCCGCGGACCCTCAAAAGAGCATTGTGTCTGTGGGTCTCGCGTCACCGCTCATCCTTCGCTCGTGGGCCAAGTCGCCTCCTGGACGCTGCTGTAGATATCCTCCAAACACTACAGGTGAGTCGCTACTCGCTCGCCTCTCTACCGCTCCCTTTCGCTCTCCCTTTCGCCCCCGAGAGTCGGCTGCTTCACCTGAAAAGTTAACCGAGGCCTAATGGAGTCCAGGGGTCACTCCGACCCGGTAATTTAGACTTCCCAACTCGCTTAAGCGTGCCGTGCCTGTATCGTGGTTCTGATTGGTTGCAGCTGTTTGGCGGGCGGGGTGATGGCGTGGTTTTGTTTCCTGATTGGATGTTTGCCGAGTGGATACGCCCCGTCGCGTGGGTTTGGACCAATTCACGGCGTCGGCACGTACGCGCACGCTTATCCGTTGTGCGTAAAGTAAAACGTCGCTGTGTATAATAGTGATAATTTTAGTGGATAATAATGTGTGTTGTGGGTTGCTTTTGGATAGGTTTGGCAGCCAAATCATCGCGGATCGCTACAGTTAAGCGTTTACGTTACCCGCCTTCAACGCGCACCGACCAGCGTGGTGAAGTATGGTTAAATAATGGCAATACTGACATGCACGAGGCCTCATCCGACATTAGACTGACACAGCGCTGTATAGTAAGTAAATGGTTAACTTTAAAACGATATCAAATACGATGACATGAACTTGATGAAATTACCTTGAATAAGGTGGTACATTTGTAAACTACCGTGGCTGTGTCAACGCTTGAACGTCAAACTCCCCGGAGAGAACATTCGCCTGGGTTTCCATCCCCACCAGGGTCTACGTTCTTTGTGATTACTGTCATCATAACTATCGTCGCCACCACCATCACCGTTATATCTTTGTACTAGCATTCGTACCGTCACCATCCTCGCTATCGTGCCCACCAACATCACTTTCGTTGTCGACATGTCGTTCTCTCCGCAGCCCTGTGCGGCGCTTTGTGACCCTTGGGTGAAAAGCGCTCTATAAATGCTAATATTATTATTATCTTTGTTATACTCAACTAAATAATTAATGGTTTCTTTTGGATTTGATCAGATCGGTATAAAGTAAATGTATTCACTATAACCATCCACCACCACATGCTGCCTAGGTCTTCTTCTTTGCGATTCTTCGAAGCACGATGGTCAGCCTCTGGACATTGTTGTCTTTCAGCTCGGCCTCGAAGTGTTTGGTAGAATTCGCAGGCAATATTACCTGACAGTGATCGCGACGTGAACGCTTCTACCTTGACCCCCTAGGTTAATTTGCCTGACTAAATTTCCCCCATAAATTACTATACGATGCACTGGCCTCCTATCAAGGGTACAGCCCTGCCTTGCACCCTGTGTCTGCCGGGATAGGCTCCGGCTCACCGCGACCCTGTACAGGATTAAATCAGGTATTGATACTGACGACGAGCTCTTAAATTACACCCGAGAGCGAACCAAATCAAGTTGTCACGTGGGCGAATATGCCATGACTGAGTTTTTCAGCAAACCGGAATGTTGTGCAGCACGTAACAATAACATCACCACCGCAATCGTCATCACCATCACTACCGGGTCATGGTCAGAATGCTGTCCTCCGAGCTACTGTGCTGTGGAGATGAACTTCAGCCGCCCTACAGTGGCGTAATATTCGCCCGGCGTTTCAACACTTCAAAGCCAAGCTGAAAGACAACGATGTCCAGAAGCTGCCCATCGTGCTTTGAAGAATCGCAAAGAAGAAGAAGATCAGAGTGGGGCGTGTGGCTTGCTTATGGGTCGACACGGGTGGCCCCCAGTGAGTAGCGCTGCAGCCTCACACCAGGAAGGACCCGGGCTTAATTCCTGGCTCGGGTGCCTTTCTGTGTGGAGTTTGTATATTCTGACCGTGTCCGCGTGGGTTTTTGCTGGGTACTCCGGTTTTCTCCCACAGTCCAGACATGCAGTTGTCTAGATTAATTGATCTGCTGGCTAAATTGCCCGAGGTGCCTGTGATGAACTAGTGTTCTATCCTGGGTATAACCCTGCATTGCACCCTCTGGCTGCTGGGATAGGCTCCGGCTCACCACAACCCTGTATAGGATTAACATCCGCGCCTCACAGAAACAAAGTTCTGCCAGAGGCAGTTCAATTCCCACCTCGGGCGTCTTTCTGTGTGAAGTTTGTGTGTTGTCACCCTATCCTGCGTGGGTTTCCTCCAGATTCTCCGGTTTCCTCCCACAAGTAAACAAAACAACTCATTAATTAATTGGTCGATAACATCATAATATATGGACGCAGTATCAAGCAAATGTTGGCGCTGGCTTGCTCCATGGCTGGATGACTCCTCGCTCTGCGGTTTCCTGTCATATACGTGTCTCATCCATGACCTAGCCTGGAATATGTGCGCATATTGTATTTTATTATTGTTATTATTTATTAAGCGGGTACTGATCATGAATGAATGTTTCTCTTCCCACTTAGGCCTTGCCAAGAACTCATCAGCCTCACGCCATGGCCAAGGTATGCAGCCGCATGCGGTCCCGGTCTTTCCTGGCAGGTTAACGTGCCCCAACTGTTACAATATATAAGCAGAGCTGATGTTCTACAAGCTGTCAGTTGCTATCCCAACAACTTTGATATAATGTGGTTCGTGTTATTGAGGGCTGTGTCGTGTTTGTGTAATTCGTGTTGGTGGTTTAATGTCTTGTTTTATGTAGTACGGTTTGTTCAGCAGGATAATTCGATGCAAAAATAAAATGGGGGGGGGGGGTGGAGAAATAAGTTGAAAAATGCCTAAAGAACCGCGGAGCATAGACAGGCACTTGTTTACAATTACACTGAAAGACAGAAAAAGAAACACATAAATCAGCGAATAAAAAAATTAGATATTGGTCAGCGAGCCTGACCGCAGCCAAAGTAGGTAACATGGAGCAATGAGAGCTTGTTTGCAGGAGTTGTGGTTTCTACACACACACTTATCACATTCTTAATTTTCCATCCTTAAGTCACATGATACAAGAACAATCCATCTATGGATCGTTGCATCATGTGACATATTTTGAATTGTTTTATACTACTGACCATTCTGGACTACAGAAACTCAACCACCACTCAGATGGATTGTTGTGACTTGAGGGATGGTGACGATGTGAGGAAAGCTTCATCCAACAGTGGATAGAGCACAGACCCCCGCTAACCTGAAATCCGCTTTAATAATGATCCGTTACAAATATGGGTGTGGTGGCACACGTTATATAACTGAGCTGTTTGGAAGTGCGATTGAGCGTCACATATCTCCTAATTGCCAAACGGCAGGGCTGTTAGATTGCCTGAAGCTGGCGGCAGTACAGCATTGAGTTAATAAGAATAATTTTACATTTATAATGCGCACATATTCCTTCAATGTCGAAGATATTCATTCAACGAGAGAAGGACTCAGAGGCGCGAGGAAAGCGCAGAGAGGCGGAGGAGGCAGCCAGGCTGTTTGCCGGCGCCACATTGCCACACACTGCTTCCTATATATTATGATGTTATCGGCCAACTAATTAATGAGTTTTTTTTTTTAAGTTGTGGGAGGAAACCGGAGAACGTGGAGGAACCCCACACAGAACAGGCTGAGAACACACAAACATCACACAGAAAGGGCGCCCGAGGCGGGAATCGAACCGCCTCGGGCAAGACCATTGTGTTTGTGAGGCGCGGATGTTACCACCGCGCCACCCTGCCGCTTGTATCATAAGTCTTAAGAATCGACGGAGCGATGCACGCTTACGTGTGTGCGTGGGCGCCGTGTGCTGCAGGTGCTGGGTGGCCGCGTGCGCCTGGTCACGTACGTGGCGGGCGTGCGAGCCCTGGCGTGCCGCGTGACGGCCGGCAGGAGCTTCTCCACGTCCGGCGTGGCGGGAGGCGGCGAGAGCGATGTGGCGGTTGCATCCCCGCACGATGGAGGTGAGGCTGTCGGTGTGTTTCAACTCTTCGATCCATCCATCCGTTTTCAAAACCGCTGGTCCTGGTGAAAGATCGCGGCGGCAGCAGTTTAAGGAGGGTGGACCAGACATTCCTTTCATCAGCAGCAGATTTCAACTCTTCCTGAGGGATTCCCAGGTGTTCCCTGGCCAGCCGGGAGATATGTAAATAAATGTTTTTAGCGAATGCAAATCCGCGAAGTCAAGCAGTAGCCTCCTGGTTGGCTGAATTGAAAGTTGTTAAACCACCTCTTAGGTAATGTTTCGTTTGACAGCCAACAGACCAGCAATGTTCCGTTGCAGGATTGGAAGATCAGGCCCTGTTGTTCGATATGAATCTGTGTGGCATAAACTGCACGGAAATTGAAATTTAATGGATATGCTAGTTTTGCATGGCAAGGTATTAATTTCACAATAATATCGAAAGACTCGCGTCTACTAAGTCAGGTCACTTACAGAAAACTACAATTTTATAGAGGCGTGACCATGACGAAGAATGGCAACCGGGTGTGGCCGATAATGATGGAGGGAATAACTGAAGGTGCTAGGAGAGGATCACAATCTCAAGTGGATGTCAAACTTTTGACGAGGGGGAAGCTGTCTCAGTGGAGAGATGTAGCGATGGAGAAATAAAACTGTAAAGGTGATTGCAAGCAGACATTGGTAAAGGAAACACTCATTGCCCAACCTGTTCTTAACCCCCTGTATTGCCCTACCGACCACCTGCGCGTGTACAACCCGAAAAAACATCGAAGAAGATATTGTGATTTTTGTAATTACGTCATAGGCAATATTTAAGTTACACAAATCCTTTTTTTTTTAAACGTTCTTCACCCACTAATCGTCACAACAACTGTGTCACACAGACATCCA
Source organism: Geotria australis (assembly GCA_036362915.1). NCBI lineage: Eukaryota > Metazoa > Chordata > Hyperoartia > Petromyzontiformes > Geotriidae > Geotria > Geotria australis. Next base: position 6,085,595 of record JAZEWU010000028.1, on the reverse strand, counting down.
GACGGTTTGGCCGGATGAGCGGATGGGGCCTTTCGGGCCTCGCGACAGCCGCTTCCAGTTGCCGGGCAACATGGGCTTCAGCAGCCAGGTGCACGGCGCAGTGGGGCCCGCGTCGGCGAGAAACGTGGCGGCCGGCACTCAGCCGGCGCGCCGCCAGCAGCTCCCCGACGTGCTCATCGAGCCCTCGGCTCAGGATCGACACACGTTTGTGCTCGCGCAGTTCGTCAACGAGTTCCAGGTGATAGGTCGTCGCCTCCTTCGCCGATTTACTAGACATTTTTCGGCAGGAATATGACGGCAGATTTGAAAACGGGCGTGCGCGTGTGCTTGCTCTGTTTAAAGAGAATTCGTTTTGATACGCTATTGCGCTAGCTTGGCCGGTCACTCTGCAGCAGGCTCGTGAAGGCTAGCAGTGACTGTCAGGTGGTCATTGACTCTGCACCGGTGCTAGATTTTGTCCGGGAATATGACGGCTGAGTTGGTACAGGTGTGCTTTGCTTGTTCTGGTGAAATATGCACGTGTATCGTTTCAAAAGTTGTAAACAAAACATGAACAATATGCGGCTATCCAGCAACTTGAAAGTCAAGTGTGTGTAATGCAGGGATTATCAGTCTGCTTGAATCACTGGTTTAGCAAGAGCTTACATATCTCCTGCATGTAAATCAATAAATAAAACCCCGTCATCAGCCAGCTATCTCTTTGCCAACAGAATTCCAGGGCTCGTCCTTGCGAAACGGATAACATTGTCAACAGGATGTAGTAGCCTAGTTAAACAGCGACGGGACGACTGTGCAGTTGCCAGCGCTGTAATGGCGTGTTGTGGACTCCGCTTGGCAGGGCATGGAGAGCTCGCCCGCGGCTCCGGTGCCGCAGAGCGCCGACACGTACTTTGACTCGGGCCCGGTGGAGTGCGTCGTGCAGGGCTGCCCTGAGCTGCTGCAGAGAGGTGAGCATCATATTCATTCGACATTGGCCTTTGTGCAGTGCTTGGCTCCGCGCCTCAGTATCTGCGTCTCGCTTCGTCTGGGCGGGGAATTTGTGCGCGTTATAAATTGTATTATTATTATTATTGAATGAATATGCGCACGTTATAAATGTAAATTATCATTATTATCCCATGCTATAGCCACCCTAGTCGATCCACTCCTGGACGAGGACGCACTCCCTACCTTGTGGAGCGTGACGGATAAATCTTTATTATTACAGCAGAAAATTCCCAGTGAGCTTGCAAGTTCTGGATGTGGGATTCCTCCGTAAAGGTTATCTATATATATAAAGGCCGTTGGTGGCCATTTGTTGTTGGTGGAAATGCCACACAGCCACTACGAGGGAAAGGTTATCGTCACATTTGCAGCTTAAGTCCAGGATGTCAGTGATGCTGGCTTAGTACCCTAACGTGGTTTTAAACCCCTCATGCACCCAGCCACCTCATCAGACGCCCTTTTTGGCATCCCTTTTCCAACCATCCCTCACTATACAAAACTACTTGTTTAGGATGGCTATGCAGTCGTGACATTTGTTCCCCACAGAAATAGTGTCCTGCCCGAGACAGTTTCATTCCCACCTCGGTCGCCTTTCTGCGCGGAGTTTGTGTGCTATCGCCCTGTTCTGCATGGGTTTCCGCTTGCCTACCACATAAACAAAAACACTGGTGGGTTGGCACCGGCTCACCGTGTGCTTACCTCACCCCCCGACCTTTCTTTCCCGTAGCACCTTGGGACCTCTGGGTGAAAGGCGCTATATAAATGTAATAAATGATTATACTCTTATTATTATTCGTGGGTGCCTTTTCACCTATAAAGTAATGTCAAGCCTCGGTAATGTAATTGTGTTGTCCTTGTGTGTTGTGTTTTTGTTTCCTCCCACGCTAGATTTCGCTACCATGTTCCCGGAAGCACCAAACTCGGACCTCACGGTCATCACGGTTACACAGAAAACACAGAACAACATGACGGCGTGGAGCCCCGACGTGGAAGAGGAGAGAAATCTGTTGATGCAAAATGTGAGGCTCCAATCTTGCATGCTGTACAATATGATATAAATTGGATTTACCTCTCATCTCATTGTCAGAAACCGCTTAATTCTGTACAGGGTTGCAGTGAGCCAGAACTTATCCCGGCAGACACAGGGCGCAAGGCAGGGCTATACATAGGATGAGACGCTAATTCATCACAGTGCACCGGGGGCAGTTTTAGTTAACCTATGTAACAGCAAGTCTTTGGAATTTGGGAGGAAACCGGAGTGCCTGGTGAAAACCAACACGGACACGGGGAGAACATGCAAACTCCACACAGAAAGGCACCCTAGCTAGGATTTGAACCAGGGCACTTCTTGCTGTGAGGTGGCAGCGTTACTCACCGTGCCACCATGCCGCTGGCGCATTGAGTAGTGCTGCTGCCTCACAGCAATGAGGTCCTGGGATTGAGTCCCAGGCTTGGCCGCGTCATCATCTTACACTTCAGATCGTGCACTGTGGTAATTTTGAAAAGTTATTACTACACAGAGGCAGAAGTAAAATTGTTACTCTGAAAACTGGTTCAGATTTGAGGATACACCATCACGCTACCGCCCAGCCGTGTTTAAACGCGTGCCTCTTCCGTTATGCAGTTTGTGGAAGGAGCGAAGGAGATCTGCTTTGCTCTGCGCGCGGAGGGCTACTGGGCCGACTTTGTCGACCCTTCGTCCGGAATGCCTGTGAGTAATCCCCGTGCATCTTTATTTTCCCCCCTGTCTCTGCGTATTCCTTGGACTGCTGTAGCCTTGAGTTGTTTATTATTTCTCACCTAAATTAAATGCAGCCTTTTTGACCGTCTGCTTTGATAGGTTACCGTACGTGTGTGATCTGTGAAACAGGATTTGTTCATCGCAGTGGTGGTAAAATAATTTCAGCCTCTGAGTAATCCGCAAACCCCCCCAATTCCCTGGTCTGTAAAGATCAGATAATATTGAATAGTGAATGGTCCTTCTATATTGAATACTGGCTGCTGATAGGGCCCTTGACGAGGTCTTGGAATAGAGATGGTATTAATCTGTTCTTAACCCCCCGTATTGACCTACCAACCACCTGCGCATTAGCGACTACAACACTAATCGTCGACATAATTCATATTTGTTTTTAATTTGCGCCTTCCTTTGCATATTTGTTTTTAATTTGCTGCCATATGCTTGCGTGCCATCTAGTGGGGCTGTAAGGTAAGAGTTTTTCGGTAATGTGAAGCCTGAGCGTTTTAACTGTCATCATAATAATAATTTAACATTTATAATGCGCACATATACAGTCACTGTCGAAGGTACTCATTCGACGAGAGAACGACTCAGAGGCGCAGCGAGGAAAGCGCAGAGAGGCGGAGGAGGCAGCCAGGCAGTGTTGCCGGCCCCATATTGCCACACACTGCTTCCTATATATTAGGATGTTATTGGTCAATTAATTAATGAGTATTTTTTTTTAAGTTGTGGGAGGAAACCGGAGAGCCCGGAGAAAACCCACGCAAAACAGGGGGAGGATACAAACTCCACACAGAAAGGCGCCCAACGCGGGGATCAAACCTGCTCGGGGCAAGACCATTCTTTCTGTGAGGGGCGGATATTACCACTCGCCACCCTGCCGCCGGTAATATGAAGCCTAAGCTGTCATACTAATAATAATAATCAGCAGCAATGAAATGTTCGCTCCACCCTGTCTCTTTTCAGTTCTTCGGGCCGTACACAAACAGCCCGCTGTTCGAGACGGACGGCCGCTACCGGCAGCTGGGCTTCCAGGTGGAGGACCTGGGCTGCTGCAAGGTGATCCGGCACCGCTCCTGGGGCTCCCACGTGCTCGTCGGCAGCCTCCTGACGGATGCTCCCACGAGCAGTCCGCTGCTCAGCGGCCTCACACACGGCGGCGCCGAGGCCGGCGAGCCAAGGCCCGCGCCGGCCTCCGACGGGGATTCCGAGCCGCCGGTCGGAGACGAGAGCGGGCGCTGTAGAGCGGCCGAGGTGAAGGACGCTTAGGGGTTTTTTTTTTTCGCACGACATCGTGGAGAAATTGCCCACAGTGCCTTTTCGGGCTGCGGAGCACAAGTACGTGCACAGGGCGCGTTTTTGTTTTGGAGTTGACGGATTCGAAAGCGACGCCTGGCCCTGCTCACGATGCGTGCGTCGAAACGTTAGTGTTAGAATGTGTTATGTGAGGAAGGGGGGGATGTCTTGAAAAAAAAAAACCCCATGATAATCCCTATAAGCTCATTGTCCACAAACTTGGCTCTTGTTGAGAGCAGGCGGGTTAAGTGTAACTTCATCGTGCAGACATCTGTGATGCGATGATAAAAGTAAAAACGTTCAAAAGTGGATTGTAAATCAAGCTGTCTTGTGTTATCTAAAATATATATGTGTGGGTAATCGAGCTTTGCCAGAATACTCCTGCAGTGGTTTATAAAAATGATATATGCAAGTTACAGTCAGGCTAACGGAACCGAGACGACGAACCAGATGGAATAAATAAGACGACAGTACAAGCCACGTTGCACACTAGACCAAAACATACATAGCTTGTGGTGCGTAATGTGACAAACACAAGCAATTACGTGGTAATCTCTTTTCTAGGACTTGGTTTGGCCACCGGCAACAATACACTTATGAATTGATGATCGAACCAAGAGACAGTGCCCGCCACACCTGTTCCTGAATAAAATGGGAAACCTCAGTGTGTCTTCTCTGTACCACAGCTGGAGACCATCATTATTATCAGTACCCGTTTAATCCTGTACAGGGTCACGAGCACGTGGGAGCCCCAGGAGCGGTGCCGG
>JAZEWU010000028.1:6044781-6060772 GCA_036362915.1 Geotria australis | reverse complement strand
GCCAGCTTCTGGTTGGCACTGAGCCCCCCACGCACACGCACGCACGAAGCACCACGACAACAACACGCCGTTAACGGGACCGCGTCGCGACGACCAAAAGCACGAACGCGTTTCGGCGAGTTAATTATGAAATGGTTTGAGCGGTTCCGGGGATAAGCGGGTGCTGGTGCGGCATACTCGGTGAGCTGGTCCAGCGCGGCCTGGCGCTCGGCTAGCTCGGCCCGCAGCCGCGACAGCTGCAGGAGGTGCGCCTCGCGGTGGCTCTCCAGCTGCTGCTCCAGAAGCTCCTGCGCGATCGCGGGGCGCGCGACACAAACGCGTCAACCTCCCCGTACAGCGTTAACACACTGTGAGGGCAAGTGTAGTTAGTGAGCACCTGTGAAGGCCGCCACGGCATACAAGGGGGCGGGTAGCCGGCAGTACATCCGGCCGCCTTTGTCTCCCAAGCAGCGGTGTTTACACGTCACACCAGGTGCTCGAATAGGACTGAGTCGACCTATGGGAGTTCTAGCACTAGAGTTCTACGACCCGAATATTCGCCACTGTTAAAGGTTGTGAGCGGGAATAGAACTCGGGTAGCTGGGTTCGTGGCGCAGCACGTTAACCGCTACACCCGCCCTCCCTACCAGACGCAGGCATCTGTCTCTGCGCTTTGAACAGTCTGTTAAGGCTACACGGGGGATCTAACAGCATTTGACCCTACAATCCGTTAAGGCTACAGGGAGGATCTTTGTGTGGGGAGCGGGGGTGTAGCGGTTTGCGCGCTTAGCTACTAACCCGGCAGCCTAAGTGTGTCACTGCCCTGGCTCAACGGCAACGCGCAGGTATCGACACGAGAACGTAAATTTAACGCCTGAGAGAAGCGCGGTGGCAGAGACAGTACCTTCATCTCCCTCTCGTTCTCCATCTTGTTCAGATGCTCCTGCTCCTTGTCTCGAGAGGCCATCGCGTGCGCTTCTGCCGGGTTTTAGTCGACCGCGTGGAAAACAAACATAAAATATTCACTCGGCGTCACGGCGGCGTTCAACATACGCGCCGTCAAATTGTCTGTCTGCTCAAACGACCACTTTGCATTTGCTCAGCTCTTTTGGCAATCCGGAACCATAAAAAGAGTCAATTTACTGAATATTTAATTAGATAAATGTACAAATATCGTGTAAAGTAAGCGCGTTTTGCTTCTAACACAACTGTGATTGTACTGATGTAGGCTTTCACGGCTCAATTAATGATGGCTGCCGTGTGTCGAGCATTCTCCCTCTCTCCCTCGTGACGTTTCACCTCCCACGTTAAAACGCCTGAGGATGCTTCCAACGTGGGAGGCGAAACATCGCAAGGGAGAGAGCGGTAGAGCGCTCAGTGACACGGCTATCCCGAAAGAGCAGCTCTGAAGTGCGACCACAACCGTGACCATCACGCGGCACGCTCGCGTCCGGAACCCGGCGTTCACGTGACCAGGACCTTGCGCTCGGAGCGTGACGACCTCCTCGTTGAGGGTGTCGAGGGACTCCTGCAGGTGCCGCCTGCTCTGCTCCGACGTGTTGAGGTACTCGCCCAGCGAGCGCACCTTGGACTCGTGCTGCCGGCGGGGGGACAGGCCACGCGGCAACGTCACAACGTCACGACGTCACAACGTCACGACGCCGCTCCGCGCCCGGGCATCGCGCCGACCGTCGCGGGAATCGTCACGGCTAGCAGGCGCGACGCCGGCACGTCGAGACTAGCGATGGAGCGGCAGCCTAAGGCAATAACGCGCCCTGGAGTCCAACACTCCTGCTAGGGTCTCACTTGGGGAACAGGTTTGGGGGGAGGTTCCAGACAAATAACGATCCGAAGCTCCTCCGACTAAATGAGGTTGGCGTCAGCGAGGGCAACCGGCCGTGAAATTCGGGGTGCAACCGGTCAACCTGGATAACGGCCATTTACTCCGGCAACAACAACAAAACCTCCACCGGAAAGCCAGCGCCGGCGAGCCGACCGCAAGTCCACCCAGCGTGGCGCGCGGACGAAGCTCCCGGCACGCGGCCCTCGCGGGAGCCGCAGCGAGTCGTTGCGCATCCGCGCTCCCCACAACATAATTGCGCGTCATTGTACTGTCGTCGGCACGACATCGTCGCGTCATCATCGCGTCATCGCCGTCGCGCCGTCGTCGCTTGCCTGCGAGGCGAGGAGCCGCGCGCTCTCCAGCTCCAGCGCCAGCGCGTGCGCCCGCCGCTCCGTGTCGGCGCGCTCGGCCTCCAGCTGCGCGGCGTGCCGCGTCTCCGACTTCACCTCCGACTTGAGCTTGGTGAGGAAGAGGCGCACCGTCGCGAGGTCGTCCTCCGCGGCGCCGCCCGCCTGCTCCGCCTGTGCCGGACGGGGCAGCGTCGCGCACGTCTCACTCGACAGTCGCCACGGCAACGGTGGTGGTGGTGGTGGCAGCGACGTGCCGCGGGCATCGCTAATCACCGACAGCCGCGGGTTTGAATCGCACTAGTTCGTCCCGGTCGGCGAGCCGGAAAAGATATTCGCACCCGGCACGATACGTCCGGGATATGTCTTGCTATGGCTGCTGATACTCGTCACGTGACAGCTCCCGACTAACGGCGGACTGGGAAATAGTTCTGCACCCAGCACACCACATCCTGTATACTGCTTGCTCTGGTTGTGGCTCGCCAAGGCACAGAAGAGGGTGGGTAGCGCTTTGTGACCCTCGGGTGAAAGGCGCTCTATAAATCGCTATTATTATTTTTTATATTACAAGTCATGTGCCTACTTGAGGCAACGAAAATATTCAGTGAGGAATCGAGCCCTGTCGAGGGCTATATATCACTTTCAAATAAATTTGGCTGGCCGCACGATAATATGCACCCCTGAGCAGTGATATCCAATCGTAACACAGATAAATCATTGCGGTTCACCTCTAAAAGGTGACTTGAGCGTGTGAAAAATCAGAAACAAGCATTGTTGCCAGATGAAAAGAGCATTTCTCTGCAGTACAATACGTTCTCCTACACCACTATTAATGCATCCCTAAGCGTGCAACAGATTTTCCCATTTATATAATGGAAACACCTAACGTGTCACAAGTCGATATATTTTTGCGCTAAAAACACCTTTACCAAGTCCCGATAAGTGTCGCTAAGAGGCCCGCGGTGGCAGATTCACATTGTACTGATGTAGGTTTTCACAGCTCAATTCACGACAGTTGCTCTTCAGAGCTGTTCTTTCAGGATAGCTGCGTCCAGCGCTCTTCCTCTCTCCATCGCGACGTTTCGCCTCGCCACGTTGGAGGCATCATCGGGCGACACGGCTATCCCGAAAGAACAGCTCCGAAGAGCAACCATCACATTGCTCGTGGGGTGGATCGCGAGCCGTGGGCTCTCCCGTGGCGGAAAGTTCCCAACCTGGCGCTGGCGTCGGGACGCGGTGGCCTCACCTTGCCGTCGGCGCCGCCCAGCGTGCCGTGGATCTCGCCGATGTCGCGCAGCAGCAGCGACGTCGTCTCGGCCGTCTTCTTGCGCTGGAAGGAGCTCGACTCTTGCAGCCGGAGCAGCTCGGCCTCCAGCGCGGTAAGCCGCGCCTGCCCCACGCGCGTACACGCGGACACACGCGCGAGTACACGTAAACACACGCGCGCGCAAACGCGTTCAACACGCGCGCGCACACGTGAAAATCCCGAGGTCAGGATACAGGCAGGAGAGAGCTTAAGAGGGTCTGTTGGCACGAGTGCAAAAGTGGGAATTTAAAGCTGAAAGCATTAAAGTTTCAGAAGAGCAGTCATCAATAAGTGGGACGCAAAGCTTTCGTTGTTGACATGCCGTCCTCTTCGTGGCCCTTGTGCAGCGCTTTGTGACCCTCGGGTAAAAGGCGCTATAATAATATGATATTATTATAACGGCCGTGGTGATGTGCGGACAAAATTCGTGCTTATGAAGGATTCGTACCCGGTGCCCTCAGCACGGACACACACACGCATACAAACACTTGCTCAACTGTACACATATACAAACCGTTGCTCAGTTACACACACAGCTCGTTCCGTGGCCCTCACGTACGGAGTCACGAAGCTATCGCGCGCGGTCCGCCGGGCGATCCCGTGTCGACGACAATCACCGGCGTCCCCTCACCGTCTTGCGCTGCACGTCGATGCGCAGCAGCGCGCCCTCCTTGGCGCTCTCCTCCGCCTCCTGCGAGCGCGCGTCATAGTTGAGCGCCAGCTCCTCCAGCGCCTGCAGCACCTCCTTCACCTCGTCGCGCGACGCTTCGTTCTCGCGCTGCAGCCGCGCCAGCTCCTCGTGCAGGCCGGCGTCGTCGCGCCGCGACCACGTCAGCATCTGGATCGCGCGAGGGGGAAAGGTCGCCGGCTCCGTCGATGCACCGGAGCGACGCCACGCTGGCTTCATACCGCGGCGTGCTAACCGCTAAACTACCGCTGCCCATTTCACATACGCGCGCGCGCACACACACAACAGTGGCGCACACAGGCACAAGCCAATACACGAGGTTCTGTACGTTCTCATTCAGTCAAGAGTCGGGCGCTCACCTCTTCCTGCTCTTTCAGCTGCTGCTTCAGCTTGTCCACGAGCAGAGCCTGCTGATTGATGTCATCGTCCTGCCGATCAAGCCGCACACAAGCCGTCACGATTACGCGCCGACGCCTTTGCGTGCAGGGAGAACGGCGGCGCAGTGGTTAGCATGCGGCACGATATAAACTCGGAGAATCGAGTTCAGGCTGCCGGTCCCATTCACTGACCGGTGAAGCATGTTGCGGCCGAGTAACCCACGATGACCAACGCGGCCTGCGCAGGCCCTAGTCCGGCAGTGACTTGACGAAGACCTGTCAATATTTGAGTGTATGTGCGCGTGTCTTTAGGGAGCATTTGCTGAGCATATAGCGCAGCGAGCACCACAGTGGAGAGACCCAGCGAACGGCCCGGCTTTGAACAACTTATTATTGCACTGTACTCTTATTATTGTACCGTATTTGTAATTAACATCTCTCCTAAGGTACCAAGCCCACACACACTCACAGAGAGACACTCACTCACGCTCAGTCAGACTTGTCAAAACAGCCTTTGGCCGTACGTTTCCGCACCCGCGTCGACCAAACAAAATCGACCAAACGGTGTTTTGACCAGGGGCGCCCGCCGGGCTCGAACCGCGAAACCTCTCGCACCCACCTTGTCGTCGAGCTGGTGGTAGAGCTTGCAGAGCTGCTGCTCGACGGCGCGAGGCTCCGAGTCGCCGGGGTAGACGCCGCTTCCGTCGCGGCCTCCGTCTCGACCTCCGTCGCTCGCGCTCGCCGGGAGCCGCACGGCGTCGCCCTGCGAGGGGGGCGCGCCCGGCGCCGCCTGCGCCACGTGGGGTTTCCACGAGCCGCAGCGCTCGTCCAGCGGCACCATCTCGCCTGCGCACGGGCGGCCGCGTTAGGTTATTTGCGAGCGGCTCGGTATTGTCATCATCGTCGTCATCAATGTTATCGTCATCATTAGCGTCATCATCGTAGTCATCATCGTTTTTGTCGTCGTCTCCCCTCGCTGCGAGAGGCTGGTGGGTCCCACTGAAAGAGGGGTGGGTCAGTCGAGTGCTTTCCTGGGTAAGCAAGTGTCGTAATGAAATAGATAGATGTTTATTATTACAGCAGAAAAATCCCCAGTGAGCTTGCAAGCTCTTTACGGGATTCCTGCGACACAACAGACCCGTAAAGAGCTTGCAAGCTCGCTGGGTATTTTTCTGCTGTAATAACAAACGTCTATCTAAGACGATTAACTGAGGTGACGACCAGCGGGCTACGGGGCCTGTAACGAGGGCGCGCCGTACCGTTGCGCCACCGCTCGAGTTCCATCTCGAGGCTGCGGATGGTGTTCTGCAAGCTCTTGTTACGGTCCCGCTGCTTCTCGTACTTCTTCTTCCACTGCTCGGCGGTCAGCTCCAGGTTCACCGTCACCGTGTTCTTGATCATCTTTGCCCTGCCGAGTTCCGTTGGGGCACGGGGCGGTGGGGGGAAGGCACGGGGGATGGATCGCGTGGTTGTATTCGTTTTGTCGCTCTTCTGTTAACCGAGTGTCGCCCATGACCGGCAGCTTGCATGTACTCCCCGTGTCCGGCGGTGGTGGGGGTCGTGGTGATTGTGGTGCTGGTGGTGGCAGCGGTGGTGGCGGCAATGGTGGCGCCGCAAGAATCCCGTAAAGAGCTTGCACGCTCACTGCGCATTTTTCTGCTGTAATAATAAACATCAATCTATATCTATCTACCTCTGTCCGAACATGAGCGTGGACTTGGTCTCGGTCTCGCTGCTGGCGCAGGGCGAGCAGCAGATGATGATGGTCGTGCGGCAGTTTCCGCCGAGCGAGTCCTTGAGCACGCGCGTCATCTTGCTGTCGCGGTACGGCACGTAGGCCTTCTGCGTTCGGCGAGCGCACGGCCACACGGGTACAAATAAGAGTTTGAGATCCCCACACACCCCCACGGGCAGGCGCGTCGCAGCCGCGGGTGTTGTGGGTGTTGCGACATCCGCACTTTCACAGAAACATGATTCCACCCCCCCACTTTTTCCTGCAACACCCGCGGAGATCTAAGCAGGGCTCCGCGCCTCCGAATCAACGGGAGCAACGCGCCCGGAAAAAATGCGTGCGTTACAAAAGTAGATTATTATTATATGCCCCTTTTTGATATGCGCGCCCCACGTTGGAAGTGTCTTCGTCACGGGAGGCGAAACGTCGCGAGGGAGCGGTGGAGAACGCTCGGTGACACGGCTATCCCGAAAGAACAGCTCTGAAGAGCAACCATCATGAATCGAGCCGTGAAAATCTACATCAGTGCAACACATAGCTCAACAACGAATAGATCAACGAATAGACCAGCGTGCGAGGCTCACATTTCCCTCGGACAGAGCAGAAATGACGTTGCCCAGCGCCGACAGCGACTTGTTGATGTTCTTCGCTTCGTCCAGCAGAGCTCCCTCGGCTCCCGTCTTGCTGACCTGCCGCGAGACGCGAGGGGGACACAGACTCAGCGTCCGCGATCGATCAACTGCTGGATGAACGGCTCCGCCCGGCCGTTCTCGCAGTGATTGAATATGTGGGCGTTATAAATGTAAAATTATTATTGTTTTTATTAAACTGAAATCAAGGCGGCTTACCTTCTCGCTGCCGGCGAGATCCACCAGGTAGAGCTTGCCGCTGAGCTTGGTCTCAGTCAGGATGTTCTCCTGCTTCACGCTGATCAGGAACACGCAGTGGCTTCGCGAGCTGTGCTCGTTCATGTCTGAAGGGGTGCAGTCGAGGACAGCCCCAGGTCAGAGGTCAGAGTTTGCCCCTCCGGTGCAGTTGCATCGTCTGGACACTCGATAGCTACGCCACTGCCTCTCACAAATACTCATTAATGAATTAGCTGACACCACCATAATGTGTAGGACACAATGTCTGGCGAGTTGCCCCAGCGTTTATGCATGCATGTGTGTTCATGTGTAGGGAGCGGAAGCTCAGTGGTTAGCACGCTGCGCTATAAACCCGGCAACCCAAGTTCGATTCCTGCTCACGGCTAAGACTAGTGACGAATTTCTGAATCGTCCTGCGCCTCCCCTAGGTCGACTCAGCCTCAAATTAGTACACTGTGTTATGTGTAAACACTGCCACTATGGCATGGTACTGGCCACCCACCCCCTCATGTGCTGTGCTGACCTTCATAGGTGCTCGCTAAAAGCGCTTGGCCAAACAGCCTGTGTCGACTACACAGGGCGGGCCTTCGTATTTTGTAAATGTAAACATTGATGAATGCGCAGCAATTAGCAAACTGCGCTGTGCACCTGGTGAATTGGGTTAGTTTCCCAGCCATGCACCTCAGTGGAGAGAGGTGTCTGAACTTGTCCTGGGATTCCAATAGGTCGACTCAGCCTTACACGAGTGTACGGAATGTTACGTACACAGCAACATTGGGGAGACAAAGGCAGCCAAGCGGCGATGTTGCCTACACCGCGCTATCATGGGCACCTGTGATAGATGTTCACTGGCAGAATGTACCGACGTGGCAAGTCGGTTTGTAGTTTGGCGCAGTGGTTACTCTCGTGCGTCACAGCTGGAAGGTCCCGGGTTTGAATCCCGGCTCGTGTGCCATTCTTTGTGGAGTTTGCATGTTCCCCCCGTGTCCGCGCGCGGTTTTGCCGGGCACTCCGGTTTCCTCCCACAGTCCAAAGACATGCTGTTGCATAGGTTAATTGGCCTGCGGACTAAATTGCACCCTGTGTCCTGTGATGGACTGGTGTCCTATCCTGGGTATATCCCTGCCCTGCGCACTGTGTCTGCCGGGATAGGCTCCGGCTCACCGCGACCCTGTACAGGATTAAGTGCTTTCTGACAAAGGATGGATGGATGGAATATCGCCCCCGACAGCGAACACTTGGCAGAACCGTCGGGAAAGCGAGTCTCAACGCTCGACGAGGTTTTGCGGGGTAACCGAGCGCAACGATAACAACAGCAACAACGAGCGGATAATGGATTCTCACTTGTCACAGCCACGTGCCGGTTTGACTTCCCTTCGTCCACGATGTCCATCACCTCCTCCGGACTGGAGACGAACCTCTCCGTGCAGCCCTGCGCAGCAAAGACAAAGATCCCCCATGTAGCCTTAACAGACTGTAGGGTCAAGTGCTGTAACATCCGACTTACTGAGCTTCTGTTCTCGATTTCTTAGAAGAATGACAAACAACTTTCAATCATCCAATGCGATTTTTAAAGAAATTATTATAATGTCATAGTAGGTGACTTTACCTTGACATAGGGAACTCTGTTCTTGTCCTCATGAACCAATAAGTTGACCTTTTCCACTGCCGTAAAAAGGTGCACGAACAGACAGGTATGCTCATCATTTTATCTGAGAAAATAAACAAAACGCTATTACTGATGTAGGTTTTCACGGCTCGATTCATGAGGGTTGCTTTTCAGAGCTGTCCTTTCGGGATAGCCGTGTCGAGCGATCTCCCTCTCTCCCCCGCGACGTTTCACCTCCTGCGTTGGAAGCATCATCAGGCGTTCTAACGTGGGAGGCGAAACGTCGCGAGGGAGAGGGACAGCGCTCGACGCGGCCATCCCGAAAGAACAGCTCTGAAGAGCAACCATCAAGACGCTAATAGGCTGTGAAATTAAACTAGCGTATGCAATCAACCACGTGATGGATTAATTGAATGCGAGCGAGGTCTTGCTTACCGTCTAAGAGGTCTCGGATTTTATCCAGGTATATTTCAAAGTAGGAAACCTGCAAGCGCAAGGGAAAAATAGTAATACACGCGAGCACACATTTTCATCGCAATAGTACATACAATTTATAATGCTCTCAAGTTAATTCATTTTCAAAGGTAATTATTTACGTATTTATATTAATATTTAATCATCAAAAGCACAATTTGTATCGCCTACAGTGCTTGTGTATATAAATGGGTGAAAATTGAACAATTTGTTTGTGACTAATCATTCGTAGCCTGTACCAATGTTCAATGTGTGGGTTTTTTGGTGACCTGTCTGTGATACTAATAACGTTGGCTGAAGGTTGAAGTTTTCATAGGTTGTCCCAGATTCTAATCCTGGGTGGGTAGCTGCATTCAAACTCAAGTCTGGCAGGTCACCTGGAGCTGCCCAGCCACTTCTGAAATTTCAAACTACTAATCTATATATATAATGGAGCGAGTGTTTTGTGTATGTATGTCCGCACTGAGGGTACCAGATTTGAATATTTCCTTCATAAGCGCAAATGTTATCTGCACAACACCACGGCTTTCATGTGTTATTTCAGCTTTACTTCCCACTTTTCTGCTATAATAATAAACATCTATCAATCTATCACTTGTAGATTACTCTGCTGAAACTTCCGAGAGCCAGCAGCAACATTCCCAAAAGGACGTCAGGAAGAAATGCAGTCCAAAGCAGTCATGTCGGCAGAAAACGTCATCAACAAAGTGCGTCAGAATAACGCGTTACACACTTGGGACAAGATCACTGTAGGACGGGTACTCTGCTACTTGTAATAATGCCACCTGCATAATAATGTTTCGCTTCTTACATCACCTCGAGACAGAGTGAGCGAGCGTAGTCGCGAGGAGCTGACCTTGATGTGGAACTCCAAGTGCTCGTCCATGGAGTAAATGTGGTTGAAAATGTCGCGCGCTATCCTCGGGATGATGCCCATGAGCTCCGGGTCGTTGAGGTCGCCCTGACGCAACGCACAGCGGAAATGTCAGCGTAATACGGCGCAGCCGCTATCGCGCCGGGTGAAAGATGCGTACCCGTGTAACTGAAAACAATCGCGGCCATACGAGAAAAATTATAACCTCACCAATTACAACGGCAGACGACCTGGCCAAAACCCACGCGGACACGGGGAGAACATGCAAACTCCACACAGGGAAAGGCACTCAAGCCGAGTGTTACCGTGCTTCCCAGGATTAAGCGGACGGTGGGAAAAGGCCCCGTCAAGCCACCACAATGAAATGAAAATAGTCAAAAGTCAATTACATTTCCTGCCCAATTGAGTATTGGGGTAGCTAGCACTCGGAAGGATTGTGAGTTCAAATCCTCGTTGGGAGGGTTGAACTCAGCCCACCATCCCTTCGGCGGTCGGTAAAATGAGTGCAACACTGTGGAGCAGTAAACAGCAGTTGTCCTACGGATGGACTCGCCCTTATCATAAGAATGTGGAAATTCCACGACGGGTTCGGGGGCCGTACGCAGGAGGTGAGTACTGCCTCAATGCTCGTTTGAGCGGGAAAATTGTTGCTGATTTTCCGTTCTCTGTCGTTGTTGACATGTCGTTCTCTCCGCAGCCCTGTGCAGCGCTTTGTGACCCTCGGGTGAAAAGTGCTCTATAAATGCTATTATTATTATAACTCATTCTGACTTTGAGGTCGGCTCGTTGAACCAAAGTCTCGCAAATGGGTCTGGCCCGTTCATATTATTCCCGAAGCCCAAGGCTGCCTTGCAGATGGCTCGCTTATGAACGTACCCTTGCATTGAACCCCTTTCTTCCGCAGCGGTTGGAGAAATTTCCTGTATTCGCTCATTCTTCGGCCGTTGCTTGCCATCCCCGTCAAAACCCCGCGCAGAGGAAGCCGCTCGTACACAGTAAGCTGCTCGTACACAGTAAATAGTCTCGAGCTGGAACGGTCGTAGCCTGACATTTGGAATAAAGTGACGCCGCCTTGCAGACTGCACCCGACCGCTATTTCTGTCTGTGGGGGGGCAGAGTGTCCGATAACGCGCCGCGTGCCGACACAGCTGTCGGCGCAACACGTTGCGTGGCAGAGCTCCCTCTCGCTTGTGTACAGTGCTCGTAACAAAAATTCATAATGAGCTGTTATGATGTTTGGGTTGGACGGGAGGTTGCCATTCTTTGTCAGAAGCCACTTAATCCTGTACAGGGTTGCGGTGAGCCGGAGCCTATCCCGGAAAACACAGGGCGCAAGGCAGGGCTATACCTAGAATGAGACGTCAGTCCATCACAGGGGCACCGGGGGCAATTTAGTCCGCAGGCCGATTAGCCTATGCAGCAGCATGTCTTCGGACTGTGGGAACAAACCCGGAGTGCCTGGCGAAAACCCACGCGGACACGGGGAGAGAACATACAAACTCCACGCAGAATAGGCAGCCGAGCCGGGACGAACACATTGCAGCCCCAACAAAAACATTTATTTCATCCACCCCAAAAGTGCACTTTTCGTCCACGCAGCGCCCACGCTGCGCCCCGCTTTCCTTGCAATGTCCCTCGGCCGTTGTTATTTCCGTCTCGTAGCCGGTCTACGGCAGCTGTCACGGGGGCGGCTCGATCGGAGCGTCGGCGTGCAGAGAGCCGCGCGGAATTCATTCCTGACAAAGCGGCGGCGTGACGCGCGCGTCGCGCGGCGCTCGCTAGGCCGACGGGCGTCGAGGCAGGGCGTGTCGGGACGCGAGGCGTCGTTCGTTTTCGCCCCCGACTCCGAGGGATGCCGACACGGCGGCGCGACGGTCGGCACGTCGGAGCAGCAATCCGGCCGGTTTCGCGGTTCGAGTCGATGTCCGCCCCCCTCCCCCGGTGCGGCCGTCGGAACGATCGAGTGTTTTGAATCGCCGCCCCTGCCGCCGTCCAGCGAGGAGTTAGATAGATGTGTATTATCGCAGCAGAAAAATGCCCGGTGAGCTTGCAAGCTCTTTACGGGACTCCTGCGACGCCGCGGTTAGTCGCGCGGCAGGTGGCGTGTGGTGCGCTAACGTACAGGTACCGTTGCCTCTTTCGGGACGTCTGGCCAGCGTGGAAGAGTAGGCCAAGTACCGGCTAAAGAGGGCCTCTTGAGCAACGCGCATAGCATGACAGTCAAACCGCTATAATTTACAGCTGTGGCCATAGCTGTCAACATTATCACTATCTGCTTAATCCTGTAAAGGGTCGTGGGGGGTCGGAGCCTATCGTGGCAGACACAGGGCGCAAGGGTGCCTTTCTCTGTGCAGTTTGCATGTTCTCCTCATGTCAGCATGGGTTTTCGCTGCATAGGTTAATTGGCCTTCTGACTGAATTGCCACCAGTGCCCTGTGATGAACTGGCGTCCAATCCTGGGTATAGCCCTGCCTTGCGCCCTGTGTCTGCCGGGATAGGCTCTGGCTCACCGCAACCCTGTAAAGGATTAAGTGGTTTCTGAGAAAGAATGATTGAAAGATACCTCCATCGTGTGTGTTTTTCCGGACGACGTCTGGCCATAGGCGAATATCGTCCCGTTGTAGCCTTCCAGGACATCTGCAAAGACACGACAGTCCAAGACATCCATTAGACTTAACTTTGCGCAGCACTTGGGGAATGTTTTAACATCGCGGCATTCTCAACGCGCTAATAAGCAGCGCGTTGACATTGCCCAACAACTGGCGCAAGGTTCAAATATTTAAAATATCGCCCGCATTAGTCTGCTGGCCCAGCGGTATAGACGGGTGAATCACAGTTAGTTGATCGTCAGTTGACTGTCAGAGGGTTGCATGTGGTGGGGTAAAGCGTGGCTACTCCCACCGCTTCCAAACGTCTGCCCGAGCATCGAAGAGTGGCCAGAAATAGCCTCTCTAGTGGGGCTGTCCAGTGCTCCACAAGAAAAACCCGTGTGTGTGAGGGAGAAACGCTCTATCCAATACAGATGGAACAGGTGGAATCTACATTTTTGCTGAACTGCCATCCTCTGGGAAGCCAGGGGAATGCCACCTTGACGGCCACGGGAAATAAGTTTCACAACATTTGTGCGATCCAACAACCCTCACCTCTACAGCGCTCGACCACAGGCATTCGCCACCATATACAACTCGATCATCGAGCACTTTACTATATTGCTCAGAGCATACGGACAATAAGAATAATGCGATATGTAACGCGTCGCGACATTTCCACGCCTGGTCATGGACGACACACGGATACGGAGGCGTAGCGAGGAAACCGCAGAGAGTGGGGGAAGTCAGCCAGGCGGTCAGCCGGCGCCAACCTGCCAGACACTGCTTCCTATATATTATGTTATTGGTCAATTTATTTACGAGTATTTTTACGTAGTGGAAGGAAATAGGAGAACCCGGAGGAAACCCACACAGAACAGGGGAAGGACACACAAACTCCACGCAGAAAGGCGCCTGTAGGCGGTAATCGAACCACCTAATTATTGTCAGCCATTCACACGTTTGTTGTGTCGCAGGAGACCCGTAAACAGCTTGCAAGCTCACTGGGTATTTTTCTGCTGTAATAATAAACATCTACCTGGCTGTGAGGCGCAGACGTTACCACTGCGCCACCCTGCCGCCCAGGTTTACGTGGGTAATATTTTTCACAGCACACCGTAGGACGAGTCCTTGTAAGCTCGATCAATAAAACGGAGTAATTTTCCGATAATTAGTGACCGATTCGACTGAACACGCAGCAATTGGTTTGTTTTAACGGCCGTCACGAGTTTCAGACGTGGGAAAGGTGCTTTTAAAGGGGGTGCGAGGCTGCCTTGGCTGGTTGTAAATTTAACCTTTAACGATGGCGCGGGCACACGCGTTGTAAACTTGCTCTTGGATGGCTTCGGAGGGGAAGACTCTGTCGAACACGAACGGCTTTCCCTGTGGGTGGCGGGAGAGACAGAGGCGAACACGGAGCGAGAGAAAACACTCAAAATAAAACGGCAGGGTGGCGCAGTGGTAACAGCTGCGCCTCACGTGAATTAATGGTCGTGCCCGAGGTGGTTCGATTCCCGCCGTGGGCGCCTTTCTGTGCGGAGTTTGCGTGTTCTCTCCCCCTGTTCTGCGTGGGTTTCCTCCGGGTTCTCCGGTTTCCTCCCACAGCTTAAAAACAAACACTCGTTAATTTATTGGCAGATAAAATCATAATATATAGGACGCAGTGTGTGCCAATATGTTGGCCTGGCTGCCTACTCCACCTCCCTGCACTTTCCTTGCGCCTCTGAGTCGTTCTCTCTTTGAATGTATACCTTCGACATTGAATGAATATGTGTACGTCATAAGTTGTAATTATTATTATTTGCAAGTACTGTCCTTTTGTCAATCCACTGCTGGATGAGGACACCTCCCCATGATATGTTGATCATAGGCAGCTGCTTGAACATACTTCCCCAGGCTGGTCAGTGTGGGTTGATTAAGAGCGGAGGTTCAGCGAAGACGAGACGAGGAACGCTCGATACGGCTATCCTGAGAGAGCAGCCCTTAAGGGCAATTCTCAATACATTACATTTCTAAAGCATCTTTGAACCCAAAGGTCACGAGTTGTGAATTTGCCATGTTCATAGCACAGTGCACCAACCGCTATCATAAAGTTCCACCAAAACTCGGACTTAAATTCAGCCGATCACTCTCACGCAATTAATCAACAAACTGTAATATCCTCAATGACAAGGTCTTCCCTTGGCCAGACATCCCAATGCAAGACTCTCCTGAAATCAAGCCTTCACACTCTGTGAGAAATTCCCGGAAAAGCAAAGTTCTTCATTGTTATTATTTGGAAGCGTTGGGAGATTACAAATAGCACACTATGTGCAATACGCACGGTATGCGCTGCAGACCCAATGCCTTTGGGTAGGTATTGTTTATAAGCAGACGGCCAAATAATTATCTCAACGTTGACGCTTGGGAGATGCGTGTGGGAGCTTGTGAGAAACGCAAGGCAGATGCCTGGGTCACGGTGTCACACTCAGAGGGCGGCTACACAGCACTGGCAAACGCCGCGCTGCAATGTCTGAATTTAGCACACAACTGCCATTCGACACATGTGACATCTCCACACGGGGCACTCAAAGTCAAACGTGTTTCCCTGCCCAAGAACTCAAAAGTTCCCACCAATGGCTCAAAATCCCACAGTTCGCACCAGTTGGGAACCAATGAGAGTGATGGTTGCTTTTCGGAGCTTCTTCTTTGCGATTCTTCGAAGCGCGATGTTAAATTACAGTTTCCCATTTTCTTACACAGCCCCTTGCATTTTCATTGAAATCCGCAAGGTCTTTTGAGCTGCAGAGGTTGGGTAGTAGAGCACAGACAAGGCAGTGTTCCATAGTATGGTCTGCTTCTCCACATTCACAGGTGGTTGGGCCGGTCTTGTAGCCCCATCTGACCAAAGCATCTTTTGATCGTCCCGTTCTAGTTCTCAGGCGGTTGAGTGTCTTCCACTGAATCCATGGTGCATCTGAGCCGTTCGTTAGGGATAGCCGCGTCGAGCGCTCTTTCCCGACGTTTTTTTCCCCGCACGCCTGAGGATGCCTCCAACGTGGGAGGCGAAACGTTGTGAGGGAGTGGAAGGGCGCGCTCGACACGGCTATCCCGAAAGAACAGCTCTGCAGAGCAACCATCATGAATCCGTTTTCATCTCAATGTGACCTCACTCTGCTGAATATAGAGTGTCTGTTGGAAATGTTAACAGACTTGCTTGTAACTGGCTCTCAGATGAAGCAACACTCAGTGCGTACGTTAGGCACACATGGAGTACACGGTGTGTGGTTATTACATCTCACACAGTGCTCTCTCTGTGTTGCATTGAG
>JAZEWU010000028.1:6017837-6031674 GCA_036362915.1 Geotria australis | reverse complement strand
AGTATTCGCTTAACTTGATTTTTGGTTACATCTTGAATAAATACCTTCGACAGCGAATGAATATGTGCACGTTATAAATGTAAAATAATTATTATTATTAATTATACGCCTTAATAATTGAGAAAATTGCCTATAGTACGAGCAAAACAGGTTCAACATTTCACATTGTCATCAGTGCAATCCCTATCGGCTTAATCATATCCAGTCCGATAAGCGCAACACAGGCTGGGCGAATGCTAATGGGCTACATAACGCCGCTGTTTGCCACTAGTTATAAACGACGGCAGATCTACGGCAGAGGCTATATCTGTTGCAATTGGCTCAGGCAGACGGCTACGAAGAACCATTTGACACCAGACCCCACGGTGATGAAATGACCCACTGAGAGAGACTGCAGTTTCAGGGTCATTCACCCTGAGATCGGATCACAGAACAAAGCAGTGAGTAATAACAAAAACAGCAACAGCAAATCCTACCGGGTGCCCCCCCACTCCAACTCCACAAAATCTAACTTTCCGTGCCAACGTTGTTATTATACAGGGTGTATCAGAAGTCCGCACCCATAGGAAATACATGCGACATTTTTCGTGCGGTTAGAAAAACACACTTCTGGACTGATGTAGGGTTTTCACGGCTCGATTCAGGATGGTTGCTTTTCAGAGCTGTTCTTTCGGGATAGCCTTGTCGAGCAAACTCCCTTCCCCCCTCGCGACGTTCCGCCTCCCACGTTGGAAGCATCATCAGAACGCCTGATGATACAAAAGATTGGGAACCGCTGATCTACACCAAGCAAGGGAAGGTGGCACTGGTGCTCTCTCACGTGTTTCTGGGAGGGAGGCACGCGATATACATTCCACCTAAAAACATCCTGAGACGCTGCAGCCAACTCATTGCTCCGTCGGCAAGGCGCTTCAACGATTGGACGATACCGGACGTTGTTGCTGGAAGACCTCATATACCGGTCGCCCTCACTCCTCTACAGATGAAACACATTGTAATAATGTTCTATTGGCGGTTGCAATGCTTAAGGGTGCTGGCTTCTGATGCGCCCTGTATTGTACGGCATGGGCATGTTAAACTTAAGCTGGCAAGCGGAATTTCATTAGTATTGACGGCTATTGAGAGCACTTCGCCCCAACTCCCGCCACCACACCTTCAACAACCCCACACTGACCAAAATGGTGAAACATAGTCGCGATAAAACGACCAGCATTAAGTTTGGTCATTATGGTTGCTCTTCAGAGCTGTTCTTTCGGGATAGCCGTGTCGAGCGATCCCCCTCTCTCCCTCGCGACGTTTCACCTGATAATGCTTTCAACGTGGGACGCGAAACGTCGCGAGGGAGAAAGGCAGTTCGCTCGACATGGCTATCTCGAAAGAAGAGCAACCATCATGAATCGAGCAGTGAAAACCTACATCAGTACAGTATGGTCATGATCACACAAATATGGTCAAGCAATCCTGATAACTAACGTGGCACTGGGAGGCCTGTGCACAGCGGCGGAGCCGAGCTGAAAGACAACGATGTCCAGAAGCTGACCATCGTGCTTCGAAGAATCGCAAAGAAGAAGAAGCGGCGGAGAGACAAGGGGCCACAAACGACCAATATTTCCATGTAATCGCCTGCAGCTTCGCTTTGAATTTGCTAAAAACAACAGGAGGGCCGCTGGCTCCAACTTGGAAAAACATCCATCTCGGCCACGGCAATCCCCGTAAGAGGAGGACAGTTAAAAGTCAATAGTTGTGTTAATAAAGGTCACTCGTGCACACTTTGCTTACACCACCGCGGATGAAAGACATTACCCCCTTCGCGCCAGGGATTGAGGCTAATTCTCAACGTTTGTTTACGTCGACAATGGCTTATTCCTGCAAACAATGACACGGGACCCATTAGAGCCATGAATTATTAGCAGACTGTGCACTTAGAACTGCCGTCGTGTAACCACAATGCACAACTGGAAAGCTCGGTTCAAACGTCAAACTGAGTTACAAGTGAGCACGGAAAAAAAACACATACGCTTGGGTTTTGTGGCGCAAAGGTGCAGCCCTGCAATTTCTTACTCGCATCACGGCTGGCAGAAGGGCCTCGACTAGTGGGAGTTCTTGAGAGGCCCTCTGGTGTACAGAGGGTTTTTTGGTCTACTCTTCCACATGGGCCAAACATCTTGGAACAGGTGGGGAAGTACTGATAAGTTGCTTTTCAAAGCTCTTCTTTTGGGATAGCCATGTCGAGCGCTCCCTCTCTCTCCCCTTCGCGAATCTTGCACATTTATCCAACATATCGACGGGTGCACAACACTTACACACCTTTTCACATGAACTAAACTCATAAACAGAGCTGCACTATGGATAATCTTGCCCATTGTTTACACTGCCACGCAAGAGTTGAACCGAGAACCACTGGGTTTGCAAACCCAGTGCAATAACCATTACACCAAGATAGCATCGTACTCTAACCACATTTGGCAACAAAGGCAACACAAACCGTGCAATAAATATTTTAAAGGTGAACACGGGAATAACAAATGCGTATACATTTCACAAATAATACGGCAATTCCTCAACGGTGCAGGAGTTTAAATTTTATATCTCATTACGGTGCAACAACAACAACAAAAAATCACTAGTTAAGAACCCATCATTTATAATGAATTCCTGCTCGGATAAGTTGCAGAGGCGTATTTCGGGGGGCACATTTCAGTATTTATCCAGGCGCGGTAATGCCGGCAATTTACAAATGCGCTCTCTTAATCACCGCGTTGGCGTTAAGCGAGAGCTTTTTCTAGGAACTGAAGCAAAGCGGTTTCTGCTAATGATCACAATTCAAACACTGCCATTTGCACGCATGCGTGCTGCCACGTGACATAAGGAAAGCAGGTGTTAAGAGACACCTAGGCCAGCTGTTGATGTGATATCCATCACCGCCGGCTAATTGCAGGCTACTGTGGCACACAGCACGCTCTAATCAATTTCAACCAGTTGTTGTCGTCGTCGTTGTTGTTGTTGTTCGAATTCGGCAAATTCTGCTTCGGGGTGCCTGACACCGACTTTTTGCTTGGTCGGTAGTAAGCGTAAATGAGCACTGCTGGAATGGTGCTCGATAGCAAACGGGAGAACTCTCTCTCAAATGGCTCAACAGTGTAATTAACTTGAGGCTCTGTGGTGGGATTTGTGGTGAGCTGTTAAAACGGAATGTATGCCGTGCCGGTTCGTTACAGATGGAAACAGTGATGGGGAGCATTGTTTGATGGAGTAATGGTGATATTGATCAGATAACACAACGAAATTTGATTGCAAGTGTTGTGATGAATATGATGATATGATTGCATGATGATAAATGCATAAAAATTAGGCATGATGATGGACAGTGACGGTGGTGCAAATGATGACTTTCATACCTATGACCTCTCTAAAACGTAGTTCTGTTGAGGTCATGCTGAAATTAAACACCGAGTTAAAGCGGCACGACATCGTAACTGCTATAAGGTTCCGAACTGGATAATTAATACGACGCAGTGTCTGGCAGACATTTGCGCCGGATAACCAGGTGGCTGCTTTCCCCCTACCTCTCTGCAGTTTTCCTCACGCCTCCGAGTCGTTCTCTCTGCGAACAAACACCTTCGAGACCTAACGGACGGCTGAGCGCGTTATAATCTGTAACAGTGGGAAATTAAATCGGTGAGTTCTCAACAGCACCGATCTCCCAACTGCACTATTGGGGGGGGGCGTCTTACAGCATCCATTCATCCATTTTCCGAAACTGCTTAATCCCATACAGGGTCGCAGTGAGCCGGAGCCTATCCGGCAGACACAGGGCGCAAGGCAGGGGGATACCGATGATGGGACGCCAGTCCATCGCAAGGCACCTGGGGCAATTTTACTCAGTAGGCCAATTAACCCGGGGGGTCAAGGTAGAAGCGTTCACGTCGCGATCCCCGTCAGGTAATACTTGGTATTGCCTGCGAATTCTACCAAACACTTCGAGGCCGAGCTGAAAGACAACGATGTCCAGAGGCTGACCATCGTGCTTCGAAGAATCGCAAAGAAGAAGAACCCGGCAGCGTGTCTTTGGACGGTGGGAGGAAACCGGAGTGCCCGGCAATAACCCACGCGGACACGGGGAGAGAACGTGAAAACTCCACGCAGAAAGGCCCCCGAGCCGGGATTCGAACCCGGGACTTCTTGCTGTGAGGCGGCAGCGCTATCCACTACACCACCGTGCCGCCCCAACTGCACTCCCGTGCACTCTTAAGATGGAAAACAGATGCGTGCTTAATGTGCACACCTGTTTATCCAGTCAGATCACATGGCCTAGCAATAACATCACACTCCCGCACCGCCCATCGCTCAACATCACTCCGCCGGCGGCTATAAGGTTCTCCCGAACAAAATCCGTTATTTAAAAATGAAATTTTCTTAGAAGGTAACGCCGCCGGTTTGCAACCGCTGTACACTCTCGAGCGACGTTGGGTTATACGAAAACATTCCAGTGACTTTTAAAAATGTGGTGCGTGTATGTTGCCCTTGTGTGACATACTAACACGCAGGAAATGGTAGAATACTAGTACTTACTGTACAGGCTGGTCCAGATGTCTTGTGACCCTCGTGTAACTGACCCTTAACATTTTTTTCATTTTTCTAATTAATTTCTGTTTTAAAAAAACCCTTACTTAAATTAGCTGATAGGAGTTCATCCACTAGCGAAGGACGGCTTGTAGTGACCGTATGGATTCAGGAAAGATCACCAACCGTAAAAAAATACGGTACGAAACGGGGATCACAAGACGTGTGTACCACGCTGGACTGTAACCTGCAAATGTTCAATTGATTTTAACATGAAGCTCCATGGGAGTGAAATTCTTTGGTACACTGACAATCAGGATGATATATTGTTTCAGTGTTTAGCACGAGACCATAGGAAGGTTAATAATAATAATAGCGTTTTATATA
The DNA here is from genome assembly GCA_036362915.1 of Geotria australis. NCBI lineage: Eukaryota > Metazoa > Chordata > Hyperoartia > Petromyzontiformes > Geotriidae > Geotria > Geotria australis. Next base: position 6,026,724 of record JAZEWU010000028.1, on the reverse strand, counting down.
GCGCCTTTCACCCGAGGGTCACAAAGCGCTGCATTGTTGATCCTGGTTTACACATTAAACCAATAAACCCCTGCGTTGCCGGGTATGCTTAAAAAGACGGTTGGTTTTCAGATTCTTCTAGCTGTAAAACGTAGACTGGAGTCTCATTGTAACAATTTTGAGCCTGATAACCCTTGCAGAACAGCGTTGGACTTTACTTCAGTCACTCAGTTCACGATCATCTACAATTAGGCAACTTAAAAGGTGGGCCGATCTCTGACGGCGTGCTAATCGGGAAATTACACATTCCCATGGCCTAGACCAGTTCGTTCATTGGACAAACCACGGTCAAGACCTGTCCATAGAAATTAAAATACATCAACCACAGGAGGGATATTTTATATAACCTCTGACCGCAATGACTATAAGCACGTATACCTTATTATTCTCTACTTTACTGACCCTCGAGTGAAAGGCGCTCTATAAATGCTATTATTATCACTGCAGTCGTATGGTAAAGAAAGCCAAAGGCGCAGCACTGCGATGTTTAGCTCGCATCACTGCTGGTGGAAGGGCCTGAACTTAAAGCCAACTCAAGAGGGCCCATTTAGAGGGTATTTTGGCCTACTCTTCCACGCTGGCCAGATGACTTGGACGAGGTGGTAGTAATACCCACTGCTTATCCCACAACACGCGATCTGCCAATCAACCGTGATTGACGGACGGGTGGCGCGTGGGGGGCGGGGTGTTAATCGAACCCACCCACAACCTCTGGCTTGCAAGTCCAGCGTGCTAACCATTACACTACTACGGCAGCCTGCCATTACACTATTACTGTTGTGCGGTAATGCAATACACTTCAAATATAACACACGTGGCGGGTGTGCGTGCGCATACGTGTGTGCGTGGGGAGCGGTGCTGCGGTGCTACGAACCCGGCAACCCGAGTTCGATTCCCGCTCACGGCCAACAACACCAAGTGACAATATGCCGAACCACCGATCCTGGGTTTTCTCTCTAGCTCGACTCAGCGTCAAATGAGTACCTGTGTGCGGTTGTGTAAACATCGCCGTTAGTGAGACAAAGGCACTGCCTCGTTCGTGTGCCATACTTGGTACTACTCACACCAACAGCGCGCTTGAGCCTACAGTCTGCTACGGGCTATACGGGGGATCTTTGTCTTTGCGGTGACCTAGTGATGTCAAGACCGTTTCAGAGGGGGGGGGGTTTGGGGGATTGGCCAGATGCCAGAGGCTCGGCACACATGGCAGAGCCGTGCAGTGTGTGCTGTCTTGCCGTTTATCCCAGCACGCTTATGAAGTCGTGAGCACACTTGGGTCTTGGCAGCTAACCAGCACGGCCAAGGTACGGCACGCTTTGTGTTGTCAAAATAGTCCGCGGGGTCCTGTCCGGAACGGGAGGATATTGCATTTGTGCTGAACGAAAAAGAGTTCGCCCGGCGTTCTCTGTTCTCTCCAACACGAGAGCCGCAGATGTGTTCTTTTTTTAAAGTGACGATTTTATGATTGTGTATTTGTTTACAGCAAGGTTGTCAACCGACCGCAGAATAAGGCCCTCTTCTCTGTGCCGTGTCTGCTGTGGAGGGAGCTTGTTTGGCCATACTTCATCATGCTGGTCACTGCGGGATGTCGAAATTGTTATACGAAGGAGTACAATAGACTACTTGTCAGTAATCCAACCTACACTTTTGCATGGCGAGTGGACAGTAAAGGGGTTTTGGTCATGGACCGGTTCAGATATCACACGCAACGAATGTTAGCCTTGGCTGGGAAACGAACTAAGGTCACAGGGTTCATAGCGCTGTTTGATGCATCGTGCCAACTCCCTTAAATATGGCTACATAAAATTCCACTTTTATTGGCCATATAAAAACAAAACACTTAAGCAAAGTGGGGTTGACCAGGATAAGTTTCCACTAGGAGAAATGATAGTTGATGTACCGATGTAGGTTTTCAGACTCGCTGTTTGAGAATTGCTCTCAAGAGCTGTTCTCGGGAAGAGAGGATGTGAAGCGATTCTGATCACGTGAGTGTGGGCGAAATGAACTGAACTACTTTTAACATCAGACGACCACACAGAGCACAGTTTCAACGGCACTGCAGCGGTGTAGGACAACGCGTCTCAGCTAAACCACTCAGATCGCCTGATGATCCCTCCAACGTGGGAGGCAGAATGTCGCGAACGACAGGGACAGAACACTCGACACGGCTGTAACCAAAAAAGCAGCCGAGTCAAGTATAACAATGGAATGGCAGCTACGGAACGGATCCTGAGAGGACGTCTGTAGCAGGCGATGGAGCACTGAAACCAGCAACGTGTGCAGTGACTCGGTGGATCACTACCGTATTCTCCAGTTAAGGCACTTCGGGAAAATTGCTGCACCTCAAAATTCAAAAGCGTCCAGTCCCAAAATACGACAATTTCAGTTACTCGCATACATTTACTGGACTGTGAATCGCAAATCCCAACATTTGCTTGTGAATATAGGAAATCAAAGTACGTTTGAAACTCCAGGCAGTACGGTACGCACTATGGGATCACGATATAATATAGTACAAAGAAGCCTCGATTTAACGGACTAATAGGGAGAAAAGGGTCACCGTCAAATCGGAATTTATAAATGACGATCCTAAATACAGCGTAATGACCATATCTTATAACAACCTACGTATTCTGAACACCATTAAACAGAGTAATACTACATGCATCTTATAGAAGCAATAAAAACACTGACATAAAACTATTGTGTCCAGTATTTCCAATGCAGACCGCTGTCTCGGAAGTAGCGGACAGCATCCGTTCCTTACGAAGCCCGTTGAACAGAGGTCCGTTAAATCGAGGTTTTACCGTAATCAATATCTTTCTGAAGGAAGCGTTCGACCAGCAGTGGATTGATCATGGCCGCGGCTGCTGCTGCTAAAAAAAACACTGCTACCACTATACTTCTGCCTGCCACCTCCTCACATAGTAACAATTCTTCTAGGGTCCATAGAATGAAACAAGGCGTTTGAGTCTCAAAGGCACAATGCTCTTTCACAGGCGTTATTTATGGGCCTGTTGCACGCTCTTGTAGATCACAATGGCTGAGCGAGGTCTCTGGACATTATACTGAGGCAACATTTTTTCCCTCGCGCTCTCAACGCCGACACAAAACAATGTTATTCTCCGTAAAGTTTATACTTTTAAAACTAGGAGGGAGCCACGGTGGAAAATACTCCACAGTTAAACGTGCGACTGGTACTTCTGTTCTCAGACGCTATAAATAAAAGTTACATTATTGTTATTATTGAGTGCGCTCAGCAAGCCATGCGTAAGAGAAAAAAAACAACTTCCAAGTGGGGTATTTTATTACACTCGCTATATTGTACACACTCATAGCCAGCAGGGTATAATTTAGAGAGTGTAGCATCTGAATGCCAAATGTTAAGGGCCTCAGACTGGAGGCAACAGACGGGGAGAGTATGGGTTAAAGTGGTGGTGATGTTCGCGGTTAGGCTGGATAGCTCTCCAATGTGTTTTTCACTTGTACCCAAGGTTACCACCTCGGGAAGCACAGAAACCGCGACATACCGTGAGGGTAAACCGAATAACCAGCAAGGACCGACTACATAGAACTGGCTAAATCCTGGACTTTCTGAAGTAGTAATAATAATAATAGCATTTTATATAGCGCCTTTCACCCGAGGGTCACAAAGCGCTGCACAACGCTGCGAAGAGAACGGCATGTCAACAACAAAAGAAAAAACAACCAATAAAAACCAAAGGAACAAAAATTAAACGATTAAAGATTTCCTGGGACAGCCGGCTCAAAAATGAGGATAACCATGGAAAAAAAACACCAGGACAGGTGGCAAGCCTAGTTGTTCCACGGATTGTTCTTTAAACGTCTGACGTTTCGCTCCATGTGCTGGCAGCGTCTTCAAATATGCCGAATTCAGATCCTAAGCAAGCCAATGCATCGAAACATTGAGACAGCATGCTGAACAACACGTGATACTATCAGAGCACAAATCAGAAAAATGTCGACTGATCATCGTACGTTTATGTCTTTCCCGTGGTCACATGCGGAGTTAACATTTCAGACGAGCATCGTAAACAATGGTTATTTTCCGGTGTCAAGTATTTGGATCTGAATTAATATTCGTAGATGTGTTTACGTGATGGGGTCATATTGACCGTTTCCACCACAAAGACATTACAGGGTCACCACATACAACCCAAATAATTATTATCATTACTTGGTTAAAGGCCATTTACAGTGCTTTACACGTTGCCACCCATGCGGTATGTTATATACCCATAGTACATGTGTGTATAATACACACGTATTTTATATAATATAGATAGATCACCCATCCATTATCAGAAACAGCTTAATCCTGTACATTGTACAGGGTTGCGGTGAGCCGGAGCCTATCCTGGCAGACACAAATTAGATAAAATATATATGGCCCTTCTGTAAATCCTGTGCTGGGTGAGGGCCTGTCCATACCACGTGGGACCATCGTGGTTTTTTGACCAGATTTGACCATGCCAGTCAGTACGGATTGGAGAAAGCACGGAGCATAGAATCGGGGGCATGGTGCAACAATGGATCTTGGTGCACTGCCATCTGCTGCCCACCACGTAGCCCCGTAGTCCTGTGACAACCTGTTTGCGCATGGGGCCACCCATTCAAGCACGACCCAAGCTCAAATCCGCATCGTCTTGTGAAACCTGATGGAATTGGTTGCGTTCCGTGTGATTTAGACAACGTACTGCACGGCATGCCAACACTACTGTGGTCCCAAAACACATACTGGAGTTGCGATGGCAAGGTGCGTTCAATGGGTTGACTGATCCGGCCTGGAGAATGTGGAATTTCCAGCATTGTAAACAGAAGATGAGTACCACCGCACACAGTCTCAAAATTACTATTATGCTAGTTAGTACTACGGAGCAGCCTAGTCGTCAGCCAATTCGCCAGCGACTAACAAACTATAGGTTGGCTTCCTGACAAATTACAGTGCTTACTACATGCGTGACTAATTCATCCATCCATCCATTTTCAGAAACCGCTTAATCCTGTACAGGGTCGCGGTGAGCCGGTGAGACTAATTCATCAATCCACAAATTCCGAAATTACCAGTGTGGAGAAGTAACGTAAATGAAGCCACACGTCTCTCGGCACAGTGCAGGGTGGGTGGTGAGTGGCCTTTATCCATCGGTGGATTTACAAAGAGCTTTAAATATAAATGTAAAAATAAAATTAAAAAAACCAAATCTCAAACTTAACCATCCTGATGCAGGCAGTAACTTCCTTTAAAAATAAACGAAGGGAAATTCGATGGTCGTTTTCAAGTAACTTTGTAACACAAAGTATGCACTGTAAATGTTTAATGAATGTAGATAGAAGTGATTTTTCTGTTCATTATTAAATCAACATTACAATGGAATGCCCAGGAATCAACATTATTAAATCTGTGATTCCCCACATGCACAAACATGTCGAATGTCCATGTGTTTCAATTCAACAATATTCGCTGTTTACTAGCCGAGAAAATACTCAACTTCCAGGATCCTGTTACTAAACAAAGCAATGTCAAATTGTGAATTATAAGCATCGTGCAGCAACAAAAATACCCTACAACATGTCATGGAAATAATAACACTAATGTCGTATTGTGATGTAATGATGGCCAATTGCCTTTGAGGGTAACATATGGTGGTCGATTTGTAGCGTCACAGCAATTCACACCCTCATCACACCGTCAACATCTCACTATGCTCATCACATTGATTGTCAAAAGCATACTAGACTGTCCCATTATAGATGATAGCTTTGATAGCAGTACAACGATCATTTTCCACGGATGGAACGATGATCATCACCCACCATATTGATCACCACCAGCACAATACTATAATAAGCACAGCATTGGTGTCTTATCATCACCAATGATACCGTCATGGGGCAATTTTGTATCGATATTGTCATCTTTAACTGTATCAACACCACCGCAAATTATCACCGTTACTGGCAAAATATTACAATCATATCACCACCAACACTGGCATGGCAATCATCCAAGTCCAGGTACATCCAGATGTCTGATTTAAGTTTAACATCGTATTCAGCATAATCGCTCTTAACGATGACACATTACACCATGGCTACTACGACCACATCATTAACATTGCCACAATCCCATGGTCTTCATCAGTGGTTGATAAGGACCCCTAGTTCAATGAATTATTTGTTATCAATGACCACCCTGTTGTGATCGCAAGCGTCGGCATCATTACACGATCGGCTCGAACAGAAAACTAGTTCAAGTGACTATCCAGAACACAACTTCACACCGTTACCGTAGCGGGCATGACCAGCTTGGTTTAAACAGCTCTTACAAATACCACCACAATATCATTACTAATGTCAGGGTTATCATCTTCACCTCACTCTCTACTCCGATCACCACCGCCACCATCACGCGTAACTGGGACATTTCAGAAACATTAATACCAGCAAATGATCACGACAAAACAAAAACAGCAACATCGCTGCTAAAAGCCACATTGCCACGGCCATCACTAAATCATCACCACCAATCACCAGTACCACAGAAGCAATCAGTCTATCACACCACCACTACAATCAGCAAATTACCGCCATCACAACAAGCACCACTGTTATGAACATCAACCAATTTCACCACACCATCACCATCAGTAGCACACCACCACGTTTACCATCTCCACCACCATCTCGGTCAACATCCGCTAGTCCACACATCACCACCACAATACAGTAACACCACCCAGCCCCCCACTATCACTTCAACATTCACATCAACACCACCATTAATGATCATCATCGCTCGCTTACCAGCTCGTCGGCACAGCATCACCACCATCATCAGCTGGACGACGAAGGTTCTCCTGGCCCCCATTGTTGAGGAGGTCGATGATGATCAGGAAGAAGGTAGGTAGGTGGATGTTGCGATCCGGGCCAGCCACAAAAAAATAACTACAAAAATCTAACGAGACCCGAACTAACCCAGCCCCGCTTAATGGTCACCGATTTAAACAACAACAAAATACTATTCAACGCGGCGGCTAACTTCGTGTGAGAGAAAAACACTACGCCGACGATGATGACGTTACTAAGTTCTCTTGGCGCTGAAGTTCCTCGCCTTAGATAGATCGGCAGAGCGCCTCTTCAAAGTCTCATTTCACCGCTGGCCCTGCACCAACCACGGCGCCGGGCAAACACACACACAATCTTGCGGCGGTCGCCAAAACTTTAAACATAAAAGAAACCGGCCCACAACGCCGAAGGAAAGTGACGAACACAGGCAACAAGACAATGAAGGACACACGCCGTGGTTGGTTGGTTGGCGGTGGTCGGGCTTTGCGGCGCTGGAATCAGCCGAGTGATGGAAGCGGCTCGCGGTTGAATCCAGAGAAGAATAGCTCCATATCTCCTCGGAGAGAGAAGATGGTGGTGGGTGATTTGGTTGGTGGTTGTTCTCCTCTTGGGTGAAGGCGTGACGACTCTCGGTGTTGTGGTTGTGTTGTTGTTGGTGTGGTGTTGGTGGTATGTGTGTGTGATTATAGCCGTCGGCCGCCTTTCTGTGTGTGCGCACTGGTTTTCCTCGGGTAGATTGTTCTTGCTGGGCTCCCCTCCACCACTACTGCCAATGGTCTCTCCACACACTACGCAGCCTACCTTCGCCTGCCCTTGCCTCTCTCTCTCTGTGTCCCGCTCTCCCCGTGTGTGTGTGTGGCTGAAACGAGGAGCAAAAAAGAGAGGGAGGGAGAGGAGGAGGAGGAGGGGTTTGAGCTCGCAGCTCGGAGTGGAGGACAGAGAGAGAGCGCGGAGATGGGGTATAGCCCGGATGTGCGGTCCCTCTTTCATGTGAAGCAGCCGGCCACCCCCCTACCCACACACCCCACCCACACTACCCACCCACACGCTGACCCTCTTCCCCACAACACACACACACAGTCGCACAAAGATCCCCCGTGTAGCCTGAGCGGAGCGTTCGGGGCAAGGGGACGTTAGCGAGCACCCGGTTAAGACAGGCAACGCTACACCTACGACCGGGCGGGGGTGGGTGGCCAGCAACCAACAGTGATGATTTTGTTTGTTTGTTTAAAAGCTGAGTCGACCTATGGGGAGGAGACCCGGCACCGGGTTAGGTAGTCCGTATTGTTTGGTTAATTTGTTATTTTTATAATTTTTATTTATTTTTGGCAATTCGCGTGTTTGTTGTGTCGCAGGAGTAACGTAAAAAGCTTGCAAGCTCACTGGGTATTTTTCTGCTGTAATAATAAACATCGGTATCTGTATATAGGTGACAGTATTGCCACTACAGTACTATATACTGTATGGTATTTCAATGTCTAATGGGTACTACTGTCGCGCATTACCGTGGTATTCATCCATCCATTGTCAGAAACCGCTTACTCCAGAGCCGGAGCCTATCCCGGCAGACAAAGGGCGCAAGGCAGGGCTATACCCCGGATGAGACGCCAGTCCATCACTGTGTCGACGAATAGTGTACAATGTGATGCACAGTGACATATCGCAGTGTATCACATTACAATATAATATGTATCTAATTCTTATTTTTACCATTGTGTTTTGTATGAATGTTTACACAGGCAGGTCATGAAGTTAGAGACAACCAAACCACTCACTGAGACAAATAACTACTTACTGGGACAACTATAGCCACTCACTGAGACAGATCAATCATTAAGACAAATATTACCACTCACTGAGACAAACACGGCCACTCACCGAGACAAGCCAATCCAGGCCTGGGCCTTCCGTGTGGGCTTAAGGGACTGGGCCTGCTCCGGCGGCCTACCACACCCGCGGCCTTGCGAGCCAAGCCAGGTCA
>JAZEWU010000028.1:5965198-5992455 GCA_036362915.1 Geotria australis | reverse complement strand
GGAAGTTATTTTTTCTGGGGGGGGGGTGGGCTGGGTGCGCTGGGTGGGGGGGAGAGAGGATGAATCGCTGTTAATGATTTCGACATTTCCGTCCAATTTTGGCGCGGCCGGTGCAACCGATTTCACGTCGCGCGAGACGAGGAATTGCAGCGCCGTGCGATTTTTCGTGTTGGAGATAGGCCCGCGGACGCGGATGTCACAGAGCTACCTCTGAGCTCCCGTCTAAGAGACCCGTCGCACACACAGTGAGGGCAGCGGCGTTTTCCCACCCACGCGTTCATACGAGAGTGATGTTCATCGCGTGATAGTCAAACTGATGTTGAAGTGATGGTTGCTCTTCAGAGCTGTTCTTTCGGGCTAGCCGTATCACTGAGCGATCTCCCTCGCGAAGTTTCACCTCCCACGTTGGAAGCATCTTAGCTCTCTCTCTCTCTTTCACCCTCGGCAGATCATGACAGGGAGAGAGGGAGATCACGCAACACGGCTATCCCGAAAGAACAGCTCCATCACTGCGGGTGTTAGTGTGTTTTTTATTAAGCAGGAAGGAACCGCCGAGCAATGTAGCTTTTTCAACAGTTGTCCATCTGGGCGAGGGGTGAGCACGTTTACAATAGATGCGAAGCTGGCACGCGTTTCATCCCCGTGCCCCAGCGACACGTGTTCGCCGCGTTCCCGGGGAGCGAGCGGCGCTCTTCCCAATCGCTTCCCCTTGCACTCCTGGCCGTGTTGACACAGGGAAGTCGCCAGCGGAGGCGGCCCACGCCGCACAGAATCAGGTGGCGCTGTGATCTTCAGTACCCCGGCGTGTGATCGTTTAATCCAGTCCGCTGCACAAATACACACGCCTGTCCAGCACGTGCGCTGGAGCGGTGGCGTAGCGGTTGGCACACTGCGCGCGCTCGATCCCGGCGGCTCGAGTTTGATGTCCAAGCGAGCTGGAACATCAGTGGCGAGCGGTGGCAAGAGTCGGTCCTGGGTTTCATCGCGGAGTAGCCGGCTTGGAGACAGAACACCGGGACGCATCGTATATGGGGGAGTCATCAAAATAACAGAGTGTAATTGGCAAAAAAAAACTTCCCCCCAGACTTTGAATGAATGAGCTGTTCCGTGAAAACCTAGAGATTTTGCAGGACAGCTGCCTCTCCGAAAAAAGAGAACGATCCTGGGAAAACCGGGACAGGTGGAAACCCTATCGCCTTCACCGACCCACGTGATGAGATGATGATGTATTGCACTGGGTGGTGGAGCAGTGAAGCACTCGTTGGCACACTGAGCTATGAACCTGTTGACCTGAGTTTGATTGCTGGTCACGACATCAGTGATTGCTGAACTGGTCCTGGGTGCCCCACGCACCGTCGCCTAACCATAAGGCAGTGATGCAGTCAGTCACTTCGTATCTAAGCTAGAAGGAACCGTCAAGCTATGTAGCTCTTTTTAACAGTTGTCCAGCGGAAGGGGTAACCTTTTTGGCGAGGCGGCCCCCCAATAAAAACCACTTGTCCTAATCCATATAGCTTAACTAAGGTTACTAAAGCTGCAATACACAGATACAGCACGTGTCCACGTCCCTAGTCAAAGTGTTAGTAAGGCATTTGATGAATACGGTGTATGAGTGCGTTTTGTAATCGTAAGTCACTTGTCTCACGTTTTGAGCCGGAGCCTCTCCCGGCAGACATATGGCGCAAGGCAGGACTGTACCCAGGATGGGACGCCAGTTTCTCACAGTGCACTTGTCCAATAAAAATATATAGGTTTCATTATTATAAGCCAAAAATTAGACCTGAAGCCACCGACTCAAGGCGCGTGTGTTGTCGGGGGCCGCGCGTCAAGGGTCGCACTTGAGGCTACCGGTGACCACCAGTGGCTCGCGGTGTAGACCAACAGCTGTAATTTCACATTTAGGTGGATGCACCAAATGATTGTGTCGGAGTGAAGTGGTCGCGGGTAGTAATCGGCGAGCCCTTGCCACTTCACGTGGCCTCAAGGTGCAACTGGCCTGGCACAGGCGCTGTGGGGACGTCACCGCCACTTACTGGCGAGCGGCGGTTGTTGTTGTTGTTGATTGCTGCCGTGATGACGCCTCCTTCCTTCGTGTTTGTAACTCGGGCACTGGGTCGGCACGTGCCACGGTTTTGTTCCGGGTGACCACATTCTGCACATCCTGCCGGAGAGCGTTTAATTTCCCATTTGTGTATCTTCATCATCATCATCATCCAGGCGCGTCGCAGCCGCGGGTGTCACGGGTGTTGCGACACCCGAATTTTCACAGAAACATTATTCCATCCCCCCCAATTTTTGTACAGGAATAAGCGGTCTCTGACAATGAATGAACGTTACACGAGCCACCCAGAGGCGACCGCCGCACGGTGGCGTAAGAGCTCGCGTTTCCCAGCCCGGGGGCCTCTGTGCTCCCACACGTCGCCCCTCCGCGTTCAAAGTGTCCCAGCGAAACTCGGCACATGTTGTATCTATTCCAGGCCGCCGCGTTTGCTGCACCCACGTAATTCAAAACGTGTTCTCTTGATAAACCTCCAAGCTGTGTTAACAAAAAAAAACACGAAAAAAGCACATGCTTTGCAATTTTTTTTTTCTTTTCACGAATGTGTTTGCAGTTTGTACCAAAATACATTTTGCAAAAAAAAGTTTATAAAAATATTAAAATCAAATGATACCGCTATGGGAATGTTTACGTTGACCTGTATGTTGAGACAAAGAGCACATTAACTGTAAAATATAGAGAAAATTCATTAGGGACGTTAAAGATTACGAGATTAATAATTGATGCTTTACGAGCATGACATGCACATCGATTTGTGCGTGTTTTTATCTCACTGTGGAATTTTCCGATGTTACGAATTCTTACCGCTGTAGATTACGCAGGGCGGGGAGCAGTGGTTCACACGCTGCCGCTATGAACCCCACGACCTGAGATTGATACCGCAGCAAACATCAGTTGCGAGTCTTCTGAATGGTCACAATCAAATTACACAGGGGTATAAATCATCAAATCCCTGGAGAGCATTGATAGTAATTTTAATTGACAGCCCTTGGTCAGTACACTGCTAGATGGAGACCTCGCTGGGCCGTGTGGGTCGTGAAGGTTTGTTTTGTCCGTACGTCGCTAATGTGGGTTGGCGAGAAGGCCGTAGGCAGGTTTAGATACCTCACGCCACTGATGTGAGCCGTGACCTAGAATCATACCCAGTTTGACATATTCATTCATTGATTGTCAGAAACTGTTTAATCCTGTACAGGGTTGCGGTGGGCTGGAGCCTATCCCGGCAGACACAGGGTGCAAGGCAGGGCTATACCCAGGATGGGACGCCAGTCCATCACAGGGCACCGGGGGCAATTTAGTCAGCGGGCCAATTAACCTGTTCAGTAGCATGTCTTTGGACAGTGGGAGGAAACCGGAGTGCCGGGCGAAAACCCACGCAGACAAGGGGAGAACATGCAGACTCCACTGTGGAACTTACCTCAACGTGAATCACGCACAAGCGTGGATCGTGCAACGCTTTCCAATGTAAATTAGTCTTCGGAAGTATTTAATCGGCGGTACGGAAGCCGGTGATGGGTAACTGTCAGGGCAAAGCATGTTTGCTTAATTGAAAATTGTCATTTTCTGCTCTGGTTTGTGTCTCGCGAATGTTTGGGGCCACCCTGGATCGATTTCGCGTGGTGTTCATGGAGTAAGTGCCCAAGAGCAACGTTATACTGCCGGTCCGATGCTATGACAGCGTCCGTATGAGAGCCGGACAAGCGGTCAGAGCTAATGAAGTGTATTAATGATTTCAACATTAGTTGGAAAGCGTTTGCTATGACTCAAACAAAGGATATGAACTCAATTAGATGGTGTAGTGGAAATTAATATATTTGATACACAGGCATACCTCTTTTAACAAAGCCTCGGCCAAGGAATGTTTCGTTTAACAAACAAGACAAAAATATGCGTTAATAAATATTGTATAATAGTAAAATTGCTACTTGCACTGCACTCCCAAGGCTCTTATGAACCACACGTTGTCTACAAACATGTATTATTTGTATTTTTATACAGCATTATTATTAGTAGTACAGTGTTACTATAGCATTCATTTAATAAATAGTGTATAGTTCTTTTGAACCATGTTATAATAATAATAGCATTTTCTTAGCGCCTTTCACCCGGGGGTCACAAAGCGCTCCACAAGGCTGTGGAGAGAACGACATATCAACAACGACAGAGAACGGAAAATCAGCAACAATTTTTTTTTGGGTTTTTTTTAAATAATCCGAGCTGTAATCATCTCTCTCAACGGATTTATCGCTTCGCGGACAAGCCTCAAGAACGCATCCTATCCATTAAAAGAGGTATGCCTGTACTGTACACAATCTGAATTCAAATGTGAGACTCGGATAAAGAGAACAACATCGAAACCAACGCGGAATATTTAAAATGTCACTTTCTTCCTTTTGCCACTTCCCGCAAAGTGACTGCATGGACGAATCCGACCGCTCGACTCTCGCAAACATGTGTCTCTGCGGTGAACGCATTGACAAACGTGGCTTATCTATCGAGTGTTCAGGCGGCGCAACTGCACCGTGACCCACAGGCGGGAAGGACACGGGCACCGGCTACGAACACGGGGGCGATAATACGGAGGTTGGTGGGAGAGAGTAGTGGGCGGGAGAAACACGTAAACGTATTGACACGGGTGAAAAAAAGACAAGTGGGCTCGACACGTCATGAGGGCAACTGTCGAGAGACGAGGAACAAACTTGACCGTGGGGTTGAGGCCGCGCGAAGAGAAGTCGAGACAGCGGAAGAGACGGCAGCAACAAGCGAGACAAGGTCACAACGATCGGAGGTCGCTACCGGACAGGAGCCGCTAAAGCAAGAAGGAAATAATATTAATAATAGCATTTATATAGCGCCTTTCACTCGAGGGTCACAAAGCGTTGCACAAGGCTGCGGAGAGAACGACATGTCAACAACGACAGACAACGGAAAATCGGCAACAATTTTTTTTCGGGCCTTTTGTTATTTTTATTATAGTTAAATGCAAACGGCGCAGGCGGGATGGTGGCTCGGTGAGTAGCGCTGCCTCCTCACAGCAAAAAGGTCCCGGCTCGGATGCCTTTCTGCGTGCAGTTTGCATGTTCTCCCCCGTGTCCACGTGGGTTTTCGCCGGGCACTCCTGTTTCCACCTACAGTCCAAAGACATGCTGCTGCGTTGGTTACTTTGCCTGCTGACTAAATTGCCCCCGTTGAGATTCGAACCCGGAACCTTCTTGCTGTGAGGCGGCAGCGCTACCCACTACGACGCCACCGTGCCGCCCCACAGGCCGGATACAACAACACAATATCCAGGGGCCCGAGTCGGCACGCCACGCCACCAGGCTCTCCAGCATTCTCACACAGCGTGTTCACTGCGCGGGGAGCGGTGGCTCAGTGGTTAGCGCAACGCTGGGCTACAAATCTGACGACCCGAGTTCGAATCCCGCTCACGGCCGCCAACACCAGTGACGATTTTCTGAACCGGTCCTGGGCCTCCCTTAGGTCGACTCACCCTCAAATGAGTACCTAGCGCGGTGTGTAAACATTGCAACTAGGCGGCCGGGCGTGGTGCTGGTCACACACCTCCTCGTGTGCCGTGTCGATCTTCATCGGTGCTCGCTAACGGCACTTGCCCCGACAGTCTGTTGAGGCTATACGGGGGATCTTTGTCTCGTCTTGTCACCGCGCGGTGTGTCTCCGCCGCGTGTGTTACTCCGCCACATAAATATTGTAAGAGAGGAAAACATTCTCGGTGGCTTATTTTTTTTTTGTTCTCCCGAAAGCGGGAGGTCAAATATTTTAATCCAAACACATGTTGGTTGCTGGATTTCAGATGCCGTTGCGCCGAAGAGCGCCTCTTTGTAAAAAACACACGAAAAAAAGACTCGCGCACGAGAAAACAGCAGCCGTTATGTACCGATGTAGGTTTGTCACGGCTCGATGTTACGGGAATTGTTTTCCAAAGCTGATTTTTTTTTTCGGGATGAGTCTCTGAATGCCGGAGGATGCCTCGAACGTGGGAGGCGACACGTCGCGACAGAGAGAGGGGCCAGCGCTTGACACGGCTTTCCTGACAGAACAGCTTTGGAAAAGCAATGTTCTTGCCACACTGCGGTGATCAAACCGATAACGGAATATTCTAGTAATAATAACAATGCAATTTATCGTGCCCTCAAATTCCACGCCTGGTCAGGGATGAGATACGGCTATGGGTCCGAGCTCATTGTGGGTTTGGGTTGAAGGTATACATGTGGTTTAAGTAGGGTTTTTTTTTTAAGTAGAGGTTGTCGTAGTTTTTCGAAGGTGCAGGGGGGAGGCTGTTCCAGGTTCAAGACGAGCCACCGAATCGTACATTTCTTTGAACGCGTTCGTACGTTTAGATGTGTCTATCATTGCTGGGAGGCGATGGGTGAGTGGGTTGACCATACTTCCCCATTCCGTAAGTAGAAAACGTGCCCGAGAGAACATCCACCAACCGAGCGATGAAATCAGCTTGAGCGCCGGGTGGATCGTTAGTTACATCGCAGGGTCGCGAGAGGTGGTCGGAGACTTGCCGGGGTTGGGTGGGAGGGGGGAAGTTGCTCCATCCAGCAGTGGATTAACCATAGCTGATGATGATGACGACGTGATTTGCCACGTATTGTTGTTCCAAACGCGTCTGAGTCGCACGGGCAACATAATCGTGTAACCGCGGACATTAATCAGCGGCAGAAATGTGCTGCGCTGGTGTAATCGCCGATGTTATGCAAGTGACAGCACATATGAGCAAAGTACGGAAAAAGTAAACAGGCTAAATTAAATCTGTCACGTGTAATTAGTGCGCTCGCAGCGCCGCTGCCAGGCCAAACACTCCCGAACGCAAGATTCCGATTCTTTCTCGGAGGCCCTCTCTCTTCAATGGGACGCGCTATTTACAGATAGCCGTCGCCGTTTATTTAACTTTTACCTAAACAACTCCGCCAACTGTTTACTAGTTTACTGAGCCGACGTGAGAAGCGGCCTCGCTGTGTAACCGGGGGTCAGCAGTGAACTGCCGGGACACCCAAACTTGAATTAACAACGGGGGATAAACAAAAAACCGTGGACCTAAACAAGTGGCAAAACGTTATTAAACAACTTAGGGAAGAAAAACTGCCAAATGACTCTCTCTCTCTCTCTGTTACTTCTAAAAATGAACACCGTCCAGCGAGAAAGCGTTTCCCCAACACAAGATTTTTTTTTTGCGCCCCGTGTAAACACGTTCAGCACGCACTCTGGCGGAACAGCTGCGTGGCATAAAGGAGGTTGTATACACATGTGAGTGCAAGGCCTTTCTCTTTTGTGAGCAGGAGGAGGAGAGTGGGACCGTTTCGTGTGATCTAATTGTTAAATAAACTCAAGGTGATAAATTCTCTCCGAGATATTGCAAGCTCGCCTCGCTCTATGAAGCGCACCGATAGATGGGGGTTTATGGAAAAGTATTAATTAGGGAGCCTTGGGATGTTCTGCTCCATGTACCATATCACATCATCAAAATCATCGTCTTCTTCATCGTAATCTTACTCTTCCACTCTGTTTCCGTTGTTCTGGAGTTGTGCCTTTCTGTGTGGAGTTTGCATGTTCTCCCCGTGTCCGCGTGGGTTTTCGCCGGGAACTCTGGTTTCCTCCCACAGTCCAAAGGCATGCTGCTTCATAAGTTAATTGGCCTACGGACTAAATTGCCTCGGTGCCCTGTGATGTACTGGCGTCTCAACCTGGGTATAGCCCTGCCTTGCACCCAATGTCTGCCGGGATAGGCTCCGGCTCACCGCGACCCTGTACAGGATTAAGCGGTTTCTGAACATGGTTATTATTATTCTACCACCTGCTCTGTCTAAGAAGAGGCCCAAAACCAGCAAAACGTTAATGGAGAAATATGGAGAACTGAAAAGTGTGCAACGAAGCGTGGAAGAGATGCACGCTTGGGATGACACCCAGATACGGAAAGAGGAACGCGCGGATTAGAGAACTCGAGTCCACAAATGACGTCTAAACACTATCATAACAGACCAAAAGTGGAGGACAGGAACATAATAAAAAATTAAAAGTATACGGAAACGTTTCAAGAACAAACACCCAGCAGGGCCGGCTCCAACGGGTGCCGAGTGACATTTTGAGGTTTTGCCAAAATCCATCCATCCATCATCAGAAACCGTTTAATCCTGTACAGGGTCGCGGTGAGCCGGAGCCTATCCCGGCAGACACAGGGCGCAAAGGCAGGACTATATATATCCATTACAGGGCACCGGAGTCAATTTAGTCCGCAGGCTAATTAACCTATGCAACAGGATGTCTAGGGACTGTGGAAGGAAACTGGAGTTCCCGGCGAAAACCCACGCGGACACGGGGAGAACATGCAAACTCCACACAGAAAGGCCACCCAGCCGGGATTCGAACCCGGGACCTTCTTGCTGTGAGGCGGCAGTGCTACTCCAACGTGGGAGGCGAAACGTCGCGACGGAAAGAGGGAGATTGCTCGACACGGCTATCCCGAAAGAACACCTCTGAAGAGCAACCACCAGGAATCGAGCAGTTAAAACCTGCATCAGTAATAATAATAGCATTTTATAGAGCGCCTTTCACCCGAGGGTCACAAAGTGCTGCACAATGACAGAAAAAACAACTAATAAAAACCAAAGCAACAAAAAAAAATAAAGCTGCTTTGAATTCACTGCAAGGTCGTGAAACTGGCAATTTTAAGAGCGGCAAAAATCTGCCAGCGTCCCCTAAGATGGCTGTCACTTCCTTAAAGACAAACACGTAGGGAGACAGGGATGGTTATGTTCTAAACCAGGGGTTGTCAACATTTTGCCCAACAAGGCCCACTTGGGTCTGGTCTCCACGGCCCGCTGATGGGTCGCGACCCACCGGTTGAGGATGACGGCTCCGAACCAACGGCACGTATCCGTATCATCCCACTCCTGTCTCACATCCCGCCCAGGGCCGCCCCTTCCCCAAACTTCTCATGCTCGACTCGTTCCCAGAACTCTGTGCTGCGTTAGTGTTCGCAGTTTCTTCGACGTCGCTACCAGTTATCGGAATTGCTTCGGTGTGTGTGTGTTTGTGCAGCGGCACATGCAAAGGGTTATACGTCGACAGCAAAATAAAAACAATGTGCACATTCAGTGGCATGCCCAGTTTGGAGGTTATGGTGGTGCTTGTTGGAAATAATAACCAACTTGTTAGGGTGGGTTCCATCAGAGTGGTCATTGGTTTTCAAAGTATGGGATTGATGGTTGCTCTTCAGAGCTGTTCTTTCGGGATAGCCGTATCGAGCGATCTCCCTCTCTCGCGACGTTTCGCCTTCCACGTTGGAAGCATCATCAACGTGGGAGGCGAATCGAGCTGTGAAAACCTACATCAGTACATGATTATTGTTTATTGTTGCTGAATCATGCATGAAGTGTGACATTTTATCCCCATCGACAGCCCTGTGCAGCGCTTTGTGACCCTCGGGTGACAGGCGCTCTATAAATGCTATTATTATTATTATTATCGAAGGATGTTTAGGGCCGACATTCTCAACCGGTGGGTCACGACCCATCAGTGTGGCCGCGAGTGCCACCTAGTGGTCCGTGAAGACCAGACCCGAGTGGGCCAAGTGGGCCTTGAGGTGCAAAAGGTTGAGAACCCCTGGTTTACAGGTCACTACCGTGGTCCTAATGTTTAAATACCTTGCTCCTTAAT
Organism: Geotria australis; assembly: GCA_036362915.1. Lineage (NCBI taxonomy): Eukaryota > Metazoa > Chordata > Hyperoartia > Petromyzontiformes > Geotriidae > Geotria > Geotria australis. The sequence goes on along the minus strand of JAZEWU010000028.1, from coordinate 5,982,713 downwards.
TTGAATGTGTGTCAATTTACACACCGTTCTGGTGTTGAACACATGTTTACTGCTCATTTGGCAGAGACGGGGTGGTGGAGAGGAGAATAAAAATAAAAATACCGCTCTTGTTTGAACTGCCGCGCCCGAATAGCAAGTCGAACCGTCGACCTCTGGGTTTGTAAGTCCAGTGTGCTAAGCAGCGCATCGCGGTCATCAACCCGAAAATATATTGTAATTGTCGGCAAGAAAAATGTGCATATTTATTGCCAGCAAAATACTGACAAATTAAAATGAGGAAACACTTCAGTGAGTGTGCAGTCACACACACACACAACAATTACGCACTGGCGTCAGTATCTTTTGGCATTAGTATTACAGCATTAACATCTCAGACGAGAGAAGTGTCATGCGAGCCTCGGTGTTTCCAAGGTAAAGCTTTTTGTTGGAATCAACGCACATAACGGTGCTCCATTAACACAAACTAATCAGCATTAGGCGGCCTGTGTGTGTGTGTGCGCAAGGAACGCTGCCATCCCCACTTATGGATCTCTGTGTTTCTTGCTCATCCCGTCTTTATATTAATGCACGATGTGGCCAAACTGTGGCTTTCCGGGAATCATAGCCCAACGCCGGTCAAGACAAACAGATTGCGTAAAGTAAACACGTAACTTACATACATCGTGGGCCTTTTCCCCCCCTCATACTGAATTGTTATACCGGCGATCAGATTAGCGCATCGACAATTGGCTAGCTCCTTCCCGAGCTAAATGTTGTTTTGCTTGGAAAGGCTGCAGTGTAATGTCGGTGGGAGAGTTTGGAAAAATATTAATAAAAATAATAAAAACGAGATAGATTACCGTCACCTCTAAAGTTAATGAACCAGGTCACATCTCGATGAAATGGTAATTAAAAAAACACAACACGTGGCCTTGGTGATTTTTATTTACAATATTTGTTTTACTTATATGTGGACGGCACAGTGGCGCGGTGAGTAGCGCTGCCCCCTTACAGCAAGAAGCACCCGGGTTCGAATCCCGGCTCGGGTGCCTTTCTGTGTGGCGTTTGCATGTTCTCCCCTTGTCTGCGTGGGTTTTCGCCAGGCACTCCGGTTTAATCCCACAGCCCAAAGCCATGCTGCTGCATAGGTTAATTGGTGTGCTGACTAAATTGCCCCCGGTGCCCTGTGATGGGCTGTCGATCCATCCTGGGTATAGCGCTGCCTTGCGCCCTGTGTCTGCAGCCACTCCCCACGTAATACAGGGTGGGCTAGAAATAAATTACACAGTTCAAACTACATGCAATATAAACGTATCAGTCATTTCTGGCCCACACTGTAATGTGTCTGGATAAAGGTCTCCTCGTGGCACGTCAGTCGTGGTGGGTTATTCGGCCATACTTCACCATGCTGGGAAGTATGGATTGGTGAAAGAGAGCGGGTCCGGTTTGCATATGTTTCGTCAGTGATGCTAGTCGTGGCTAGAAATGTGACTCAAAGAGCTAACCGCTGTGCTTCTTCTTCTTTGAGGCTGAGTCGACCTCGGGGAGGCCTCGAACCGATTCAGAAAATACTCACTGGTGTTGACCGTGAGCGGGATTCGAAATAGGGTCGCCAGGTTTGTAGCCCAGCGCGCTAACTACTGGGCTACCGCTCACTGCGCGTCAAAGATCGTATACACACTCTCACACACACACTCTATAAACCGGCTGTTGTGGCATCTCTCATCTAAACAGCGCGTAAAATGGAAACAGTTACAATTCCAGCAATCACCCTAAATAGCCAGCGAGGCTGCACAAAATATCAATAAGCATTTTGTACGGACCACCAAGTTTCTGGTGTTTACATCCAGAAAAAAATTCGTCCCCATAAATTTCAGATTCATCTGAGTGTGAGTGGAAAGTTAAGTGGCGTTGCAAGCATATGGATGCTGGGCTGGTGGGAGGGTGGGAAGTGGGGTGGAGGAGGGGGGTTAAAGGCTGTTTGGGGGGGGTGCGATTGGAGGCCTGTCACTCTAGTGCAATAGGATTGCAGCTGAACACTATAATTAATCGCCGCACGCGTTGAGACCAGTATTGTACATGTGCGCATCTGGTAACGCAGCACAATAGATATAAAGTGGTCAATTCAGATCAGCCTAAATTAACAGTCAATTAAAGCAATGGACTAATCAACCTTACAGCTGTTGCTGTCATCCACGGATGAATCCAGCCTCCATTTAGACCAATCACAGTGACCCAATTTGAGTCTTAATGGAGTCTATTCAGACTATTAATCTCGCTTAACCCCTTGTTTAACCTTCCTAAAAAAACACCACTTTCGAGTCGCGTCGATACAAACGGCGCACCTTACGTTGAACTTGCACAAAGGTCAACTCGTGTTAGGAATCGCTCTACGTGTTTTGAAATGTTTACGTGCTGCTCCGTAACACCTGGAGGGATGTTGCCGCCACACTCCGGTTCAACTCCACCTTACGGCGCAGCAGTTGCAACAACAAAAAAACACTGATTAATTAATTAAATGGCCGGGATAGAGAGTGATCGCACAACACGGCTATCCCGAAAGAACAGCTCTGAAGAGCAACTATCATGATAATAGGGTCGCGGATAAGAGCACCTCTGTACTTACTGGTCCCGTGAGCGTCGGGTTTATCAGTGGATCCTATAAGAATCCCAACGGTGCCTTAGTCCGGTTCTATGAATCTCAGAGGAAGTTCTGTGTCATTGTCCTTCGGGGCTCTTCTCTGACGACACGGGTGATGCAGCGCTACATGCCGAGTTGTGAATGGGAATTTCTTAGCCTAGTGACACGGATGTCGATAGCGCAATTAGAACGTGAGAAAAAAAATCTAAAAACATTTTTTGTGTCTACGATGTAACACTAAGCAAGCTGACATTTCCAAACAGTTTAGCTGACGGTATTTTACAGAGAAACGCTGTGTTGCAGGTGGGCGGATGAGTGGGTGGAGACCGGCATAAAGGGATTTTGTATTTATTTTCTTTGTTTTTATGCATTTCAAAACACTTACAAAAAAAACCTGCCTGCCTTCTACCAACTCCTGTTTATTTTTGAACCACCAGCCGGCCTGCATAGTCAGGCCGCGAGAGCTCTCCCCGTGTTTACAAAGTGTCCCTTTTAAAAATCCTGGCACCAACTATGCGGAGCACCACGTTCAATATTTATTGACATTGGTATCGAGAAGACAAAAAAAAAATCCCGCGGCCCCTACATCGGTAACATCTATGCGCACAGTGATACGCTGTCGTAATCAGCTCAGTATGCCACAGCATGTACGGAGGGCAACAGATCCGTTTAGATCTGCACATGGTCCAACACAGAGGGTCGCTGTGTGGGCCCTGGGTGCACCCTGCACTAACAATAACCCAAACAATCGCTCGGCAGGCATGTTGCTGATGCTCGCACATTTTTTCCCCCCCCTTTGCTCCTTCCCAAAGAAATTATACATGTGGTTTTAAACAAACAAGTTGGGGGTCGATGTCACATTTTAAGATGCGACGATAAATTGAGAGCTAGGGAAAGTTTGCTCGTGTAAACTGTGATCGCGGGATGCCTGGCGCTGCTGGGGTGGGTGGATGGGGTCTGAGCGGGGGAAGGTTCGGGGGTAGAGAAGGGGGGCAACAAGGATGGGGTTTGGAGGACGGGGGAGGTCAAATGAAGGTCTCGGAACAAGCCTGCATGAATACATCAATAAAAAACACACACACATATACATACACACAGGCCGCACTAACATGCAGCAGCTCTTCAAAGCGTTATGCACGCAGCAAAAGTCCCGTAAATTACGCCGGCTTTCACAGCGAAAATGCTAAGACTCGCACTTTGGCAGAAATAAGAAAAAACAGAGAGAGTGGGAGAGCGTGGGTGGGTGAGTGGTTGGTGGTGGTGGGGGTGGTTGGTGGATGGAGGTTCGTGATAAAACTTATATTAGCAGACAATTTACAAAGATCGGAACGAATTCACCGCGTGCGTGCAACGCTGTTAGCCCCGCGAAATAAATAAAGAAACAAGTAAATTGGGTCAATTAGGTGATCGACGGAAATTTAACAAAAACACACGGACGCGCGCGCGTGTACGCGGTGACGCTTGCAGACGCACCGAGCATCGTTGTTAATATTATTATTATAAAAGTAATAGCATTTATAGAGCGCTTTTCACCCGAGGGTCGCCAAGCGCTGCACAGGGCTGCGGGGAGAGAACGACATGTCAACAACAACAGAGAATGGAAAATCAGCAACAAATTATTATAATGTTTTTTTTTTTACGTTGCATTATACACGAATGGGATGGCGTCCAACCCTAGGTATAGCCCTGCCTTGCGCCCTGTGTCTGCCGGGAATAGGCTGCCCGGCTCACCGCAACCCTGTGCAGCATTAAGCGGTTTGTGACAATGAATGAATTAATTATACACGATGTTATTTCTCTCCGCTCCGTCCGAAAGTCTTGCTTGGCACGACGAAAGCACCCGGCACGGATCGGAGGGCGGCAAGGGACAGACCGGACGGATCGTCTCCGGATCACCGATCCGCTTAGCGAGAGTCGGCGCCGGATTTTCTCTGCGGCATTATATTTATTAACACGTCTGGGGTGGGGGGGGGCTTCGGCGGCGTCATGGCGAGAATGCGCGCGGCATGATTGACTGCGCCGCAACGGAGCCTTAATGTGACGGTTTCCCGCTGCTCGTTAATATGTGCGGCACTTGCTAAATTAGTGTTCCTCGGCTGTTTGAGCAATTTAAGTTCCTTTCCTCGCGTCTCGGCTTTCGCCGGCGCGACTCTCGCGCGCGCGCGTGTGCGTGGGGAACGGCGCGCGGCTATCCGGAGATCGAGAGATTTGGGGGCCGAGTGGAACCGGGCGCGACAAATACACACGGAGGGGGCACGTCCTCGCACTTTGTTCGGAGCCGCGATTACGCGACGTTTTCGCTAAATGGCTGCTCGGCCCAAGAACGGAAAGCTGAAAAATAGTAGGAGGAGAAAAAAATAACAAGTATATGTCTGGTGACACCAGCGAAATAATCCAATCAGGCCTCGGAGACAATCTGTGAAACGTAATAATACGGCTTAGTTTGGTGCCACCGAGTCGCTAGTGTCAACGTGTGCTGCAAACTTACAGCCGCTGCCGCCGCATTGTCGTTTTTGTAGATTACAGTAAAACCTCGCTTTAACGGATCTCTATTCAACGGACTTTGGAAGCAATGGATGCTGTCCGCTACTTCCGAGACAGCGGTCTGCATTGGAATTAATGAAAACAATATGTTTTTATTCTAGTGTTTTTGCTTGCTGCTATTAGATACGTGCATTATTGTGTTTAATAGTGTTCAGAATATATGGGTCGTTATAAAATATGGTCATTACTCTGTGTATAATCTCGTCATACACACATCCGGATTTAACGGACTTCCGGACACCCTTTGCCCCCCTATTAATCCGTTAAACGAGATGTTACTGGATGTGGTCCTACAGTAATTTAGCTCATAGTGAAGCTCTGTTTATGAGTTTAGGTCATGTGAAGAAGTGTGTAAGTATTGTGCACCCGTCGATATGTTGGAGAAAACGAGCGAGCACACACATCTCAATTGCAACTGTGATAATTACAAATGTTAGTTTGACTATTCCGCGACGAACATTACTCTCTGTAAGCAGAGGGTAACACGAACCCTTTACATTTGACATGTATGTGAACAGAAAAAAAGTCGGTTCTGTACACGTGCGATATTGTGAGTTTAAGACCAATATTAATTGATGAAGTGATACGTCATGACACCCCAACTATACCCAGCGTGATACTATCCAATTAATACCCTTCATTGGCCCTCAAGGCTACGCGATATGAGCCCCCGATGGCTGCCTGCCTCCCCAACATCAAAATCGCTCCAGCACGCGGTGGTTTGGTGGCTCCGGGTCGGAATACTGAGCCAACACTGCTGAGGTCATGGGTTTTAAGTCCGGGTTTCAGCTGCTCTTCATTAACATGGGTTCTTGAGTGGAGTGAGTTGATGGGTCTCGGTCCAGCCACAAATCTTCTTTTAAGCCAAAAGTTCCATCGTTGCCAGGAGGTCAGGTCCTCTGAATTTCTGTTTCCACGCGCTTAACATTTTGTGGCTCGTCTCTCGTCACATCCACGTCAATCTCCCTCCACCCCGTCGTAACTGATTCATCACTTAATTTTGAAAAAAATCCGGATCTGATCATTTATGGTATCAGTTTTACGATCATGGGACGGCACGGTGGCATAGCGGTGAGGAGCTCTGCCACCTCACTGCAAGAAGGCCCCGGGATCGAATCCTGTGTAGAGTTTGCATGTTCTCCCCGTGTTCGCGTGGGTTTTTGTCGGACACTCCGGTTTTTCTCGCACAGTCCAAAAACATGCTGCCGCACAGGTTAATTGGCCTGCTGACTAAATATCCCCCGGTGCCCTGTGATGGACTGGTGTCCCATCCTGGGTATAGCCCTGCCTTGCGCCCTGTGTCCGTCGGGATAGGTTCCGGCTCACTCTCTAACGTGGAGCGCTGTGCACACAGACGCTTCATCTCCTGATGAAAAGCTAAATTGAGAAAAATACTCTTTTCAATCTAGCATCAAAGGATCATCCTAAAACTGAACGTTTGGGGTTAATCACTGTTTTCTGTATAAAGCCCTCTAAAGGTCAACACTGTTTTACGGATATAAAACTGCTGTAAAGATAACCGCTGCAAAACTCTGAAGCAGTTATCTGTAAAGACGATAATAGAAGAGAATGTAATACTGGTCAGTGTGGGTTAGTGGCGACAATCTCAACCGGTGGGCCGCGACCCATCAGTCGGCCGCGAGCGCCGCCTAGTGGCCCGTGGAGACCAGACCCAAGTGGGTCAAGTGGGCCTTGATGTGCAAAAGGTTAAGAACCCCCTGGGTTACGGAATCGAGAGGCGTGCCCTGGACCGATTCAGATATCACTCACCGCTATGGCGACAGGAGAAAAAAACTCAGCAGGTCATTGGGTTCACAGCGGAGTACGCTAACCGCTGCACCACCGCTCCGCCCCGCACAGCTTTGTAAAGACAATAAATAACGATAATTATTTTCAGCCCTTTGCCAATCCATTGCTTGATGAAGGGCTCTCCATCCTGTGTTGGTTCACGGGGGTTGTTTAACCATATTTCGCCGCGCTAGTCAGTGTGGATTGGTGATGGTGAGAGGGCCCAGCTATGGCTAACATTAGTATGAGTGATATCTATACCAGTCCTTACCCTCTACAGGAATGGTGAAGTATGGTGTGTCAACACCCATCCCCGCGCAAACGACATTCTGAAAAACTCTATTTTGTTATCACGTGCATTCTGATGATGTATTTGGATGTCATCGTGAAATATGTCTCACTTTGTCATATTCCTGAAATGATCTACTCTGGGTAATTTTAAAATTTGACCAATTTGGATCGTGGCAGAAGCATAACGCAGTGGTGCTTACACTTGTGATTTATGTCAAATGGGTTTTAAATGTATTCGACTTCAGATTTCAGTCTTTGATAAAACTCTGAAACATTGCCACGCACTCACGGAATCAACACACACGGACCCTTGGATTTTTACTGCCTTCACTGGCACATATATCACATTCACACACGGCTGTGCTTATGTGCCTAATCTCATCAGATCTCAGAAGCTAAGCAGGTGACAAACCTGGATAATTTTTGGATGGGTGACCACCTTGCCCGATCCTCTATATGTCCTGTACATATGGCATAATTGACAAATAAAGTTGAATTGAATTAGAGTGTCGGGCAGCAGAGAACATTGCTACAAAATACATTGTAGACTGATGTAGGTTTGTCACGGCTCGACGTATGAGATTTGCTCTCCAAAGCTGTTCTTTTGGTATCGAGTGATCCTTCTCTCTTCTCCGCGACGTTTCGCCTTCCACATTGGCGGCATCATCAGGCGTTCTGATAGCGTGAAACGTCACGAAGGAGAAAGCAGGAACACTCGACACGGCGATCCCGAAAGAACAGCTACGGAAAGCAATTCTCAAAATACATTGTACCAACCTTGAATGTTTCGATGTTCATTACCTATACTGACCAGTGTGGAGTACGGTACAATAACCCCCATGACCCGCTTGGCATTGAGAGGCCGACATCCAGCAGTGTTTTGACGAAAGGGCTATGCGTGTATGTTCTCGCACACCGCTGGAACGTATGAAGTGTCCAATTGAATTTAGATCAAGATGGTTACAGTTATACACGTGGGGCCTAAGTTAGGCTTCGTGAAACTATGTAAGTTTGGCAAGTTGGGATGCAGGAATACAGTATATATATAAACCTGCTGAAAACAGCCCATGTTCGAAAAAACAGATGTTGCTCAATAACAGCTGTTGCCAATGAGAGATTGCTGAATCAAATCGGGCCTGCCAAATGTTTGACCAGTGAAAAGGTTGGGGTTGGAAATAGGGTTATAGTTCTCCCCTACTGGCAGGAAATACACGTGTTTGCTTAATGCTCATACCGTACTGTAAATCCCATTTTGTAAAACAGTAATGTTGTTTATTTATTTATTGTGGAGGGGATACGTTCAGCAAAAAACACCGTACTGTAAATTCAACGATATTACAATTTCAATGAAATTATCTGGGAACTGAAACTCTGACCTCGGTTAATGAGCTTGCCAATTTCAACTGTGAAGTGTGCACACACTAGCTGTGCCAAAGCGACACCCGTCAAGCATTCTGTCACAGTTACCCTCGCAATCACAGACAGCTACCAGAAAATCCACAATAAGAGGCGCAACACTAACAGCAATCTACTACAACATCCACAACCACAACAAGTTCCAAAATCATAGAGATTCACCACAACAACATAAACAAACACAACAATCACAGCAAGCCACCGGAACATCCACAACAAGAAAGGGCAAAATTGCCCCCGGTGCCCTGTGATGGACTGGCGTCCTATCATGGGTATAGCCCTGCCTCGCGCCCTGTGTCTGCCGGGATAGGCTCCGGCTCACCGCGACCCTGTACAGGATTAAGCGGTTTCTGACAGAATGGATGGATGGAACAACATAAACAAACATAACAATCACAGCAATCCACCAGAACATCCACAACAACCACAACAATCATAGCAATCTACAACGAGATCCATAATAACAACCGCAACACAAACAATCTCAGCAATGTATCACAATATCCACGGACAAAGCAAAAATCATAGTCATGGCAATCAACCACAACACACACAACAACCACTGCAAACACAACCATGACGGTTATTGCAATCATAGCAATAATAATAATAATAGCATTTATATAGCGTCTTTCACCCGAGGGTCACAAAGCGCTGCACAAGGCTGCGGAGAGAACGACATCAAGCTCAACATTCAGAACAACCGTGACAATTTCTATTCCATGCAATCGCAGCAATGCAAGCGTTGGGCTGTGAGGTGGCCAGTATATGGCAGATTCGCAATAGAGCTGTTCTTTCGGGATAGCCGTGTCAAGCGATCTCCCTGTCTCCCTCGCGACCTTTCGCATCCCACGTTGGAACAGCTCTTGCAAGCAATTGTCATAGTTGAGCCGTGAAAACTTACATCATCACGGCAGAGTAGTAGATTCCTGAATACATCTGCGCGGAGCTTTGTAACCTCCCTTCTACGTGAGGTGACCTTTCTCCGGGCATTACAGCGTTCCTCCTAACAAGAAGCCACAAAACTCATTAGTGGAATTGGCCAAACATCCCGATGTAGCGGGATGTACCTTGTGAGAATAGCGAGTCTTTCTCGGATCAAATAAAGAGGTCTTTTACTTCACGTTAAGTCCTCTCGCGCTTCCGAAGAACGGTTTGCGGACAAGCTGTGATACGGACGAACGGCCGAAAGAGTACGCGCGGCGTGACGGGGGTGGGCTGGTTTTTTTTGTCTTCCCCCAACAACGCCTCGTTGCCTTAATATTTCACTTTGGAGCGTGATATTTTACAGATGTGGTGGAATGGCCGATCCCGAGCGTGGTTCTTGGGAGCTGCGCACACTGTGGTAATGCAATTAATGGTTAGTTTCTGGTCGCGGCCACATGTCCATTTCCTATTATTATTATATTACCAACTCGTCAGTCGCTTTCAATCTCGACACGTTGCGAATTGATCCGAGCTGACGGGTGAATAAAGCCTAAGGATCTATCATCGTTATGGGTTTGCGCAGGACCGGGTTGGGTTTTTTTTTACCTTCTTTTGTCGTTGTTGTCGAGGGAGAGAGAATTCGCGAGATGACATTTTATAATTACGATTGTAATGGCGGCGCGTGAATCAGGTGAAGTCGCCTTTAAATCTGTGACATCCTCGTCAGGTAATTAGACGTGAAGGATTAGGGAAAGTATTTTTAAAAAAATTGCTAGTATATTCATCAGTCACGTAAATTGGGTGTAACAGGTTAATGAAATTCATACGCGGTGCCGAATAATCTGTACATTTCTCTACGATCAACAGACTCGGTTAAGGAAACGTGCCATTTAGGGAACACAGCCAGACACATTTGACAATAATCTCTATTCGGTATTTGCAGTTCCGTTGTCAAATGGAAATGCAAATACCTTTGTTCCTTTGCTGGATAAAGTCCTCCCAGCTCGGTGTGGGTCATGAGGGTCGTGTGACCATACTGGTGCATCTGCCAGTCATCTCGGTCAGGCAGCCCATGACACCTGGGTCTGTGCCCCGTGACCTCCTGCCGGCGAGTCTTCGACACTTCACGTGATAGCCTCAAGTTGCACTTGGCCTGGCACATGCGCCGTGGTGGCGTCGCCGCCACTTAGAGGCTAATGGCGGTTGTTGTTGTTGTGACCATACTTCATTGACCATGCTGGTGGTGCAGGGTTGATGAGGCACGGAGCCCAGGACCGGGTCAGGTAATCGAACTCGTCTCACGGGATTCGTGGTGCAGTGTACGAACCACTGCCCTGTCACTCCAGCAATGCAGTAACCTATATGTAATGGACCGAGGGTTTGTATGTATATATGTATGCATGTCCACACTGAGGGTACAGGGTTCGAATCTTTCATAATGTAGAATGTAGATGATGTAGGTTTTCACGGCTCGATTCATGATGGTTGCTCATAACGCCTGACAATGCTTCCAACGCGGGAGGCGAAACGTCGCGAGGGAGAGAGGGAGATCGCTCGACACGGCTATCGCGAAAGAACAGCTCTGAAGAGCAACCATCAATGTAGCACTGCCTTGTCTGCGCTCTACTACCCAACCTCTGCAGCTCAAAATACCTTGCAGAGTTCAATAAAAATGCAAAGAACTGTGTAAAGAAATTGGACACTGTCATATAACCATCACGCTTCGAAGAATCGAAAAGAATAAGAATGTAGATGTTTGTTATTATAGCATAAAATACCCTGCGAGCTTGCACGCTCTGGAAGCGGGATTCCTGCTATACAACAAACGTGCGAAATAACCAAACGAACATAAACATATGCGCAAATATTATATGCACAGCACCAAGGCTTTTATGTCTTATTTCAGCTTCACTTCCCACTTACTGATTACTCTTCTGAAACTTCAGGGAGCCAGCGATATTCCCAAAAGGACTTTCGGGAAGACATCCAGCTCAAAGCGGTCATCTTAACAGAAAACGTCATCAGCAAGAGACGTCAGAAGAACGTGTTACACGCTTGAAACAAGATCGCCCGTAGTGCGGGTTCTGAGCTCGTTGCAACCGTGAAATAAACAAAACATATGGACATTGTTAAACCGCATTCCCTCCTGCATTCCCTCCTGCCAAGACGTCGTGTATGCAAAATACTTGTGTAATTTAGTGGAATTACACATACGGCGATGATGAGAATAATAATGAGAAAATCAATGTATTAAATAGTATATATATTGACGTAGGTTTACACAGCTCGAAATACGAGGATTGATCTTAAGAGCTGCGCTTTTGTGATCGCCGTGTCGAGCGTTCCTCCTGTTTCTTTTGCAACGTTTCGCCTCCCGCGTCGGAAACATCGTTCGCCTCGAAACGACTGACGCATCGCCTCCCACGTGGAGGAGATACGAAAGATGCTCCATACCGCTATCCCGAAAGAGCAGCTCTTACCATCCATCCATTTTCAGAAACCGCTTAATCCTGTACAGGGTCGCGGTGAGCCGGAGCCTATCAGCTCTTACCAGCAATTCTCAATTTACATACATTCAAGTGTCTCATTATCAGAAACTGCTTAATTCTTTGTAGGGTTGCGGTGAGAAGATGCTAACTCCACACAGAAAGGCGCCCGAGCCGGGTTTCAAACTCGGGACCTTCTTGCTGTAAGGCGGCAGCGCTACTCACCGCGCCACCGTGTCGCCCACGTTCAAGTATATATAACAACATTTAACGAAAGATGCTCATAATTCCACTTGTACTTCAAGAACAAAAATTAGTTTAAAAAACCCCCCCCTGCAAATTATCCTCCCCTTTCCAAAAAATGTAAGTTTCCCTTTTGAGAGGGTTTAGCCTGACCTGGAACGCGAGCCAGCGCGTCTCACCGCGTGATTTGTTCGTTGCGATTGCTCGCTCGAGAAACCCACTGACGGATGACTGCATTAGGAAACGTTTCAAATCAATCGCTCCATTATTCACCTGTTGGACGATATTTGTCTCAATAGTTCCCATCGTCACACTGTAATAGATACTCTACAATTTGTCGAAGGTACTCGAAGAGAGAACGGATTCAGAGTCGCGAGGAAGCCGTGGAGAGGCAGGGGGGGAAAGGCAGCCACACAGTTCGCCGGCACCAACATTTGCCAAGCACTGCGTCCTATGTGTTATGATGTTATTCATTCATTCATAGTCAGAAACCGCTTAATCCTGTACAGCGTTGCGGTGGTCCGGAGCCTATCCCGGCAGACACAGGGCACAAGGCAGGGCTATACCCCGGATAGGACGCCAGTCCATCATAGGGAACCGGGGGTAATTTAGTCAGCAGGCCAATTAACCTATGCAGCAGCATGTCTTTGGACTGTGGTATGAAACCGGAGTGGCTGGCGAAAACCCACGCAGACACGGGGAGAACATGCAAACTCCACACAGAAAGGCACCCGAGCCGGGATTCGAACCCGGAAACTTCTTGCTGTGAGGCGGCAGCGCTACTTACCGCGCCACCGTGCCGCCCCACGATTTTTATCGGCCAATTAATTATTGTTTTATTAGTTGTTGCAGCAAAACCGGAGAACAGTGAACAACGCCGGCGTCTGAGAGGAACGGAATTTCGATCCCCTGTATGTCCTGTACATATAGTAGAGTTGACAAATAAAGTTGAATTGAATTGAAACCCGCGCAGAACAGGGGGTGCTATAACACACAAGGGAGCAGCAGAGAAGAAGTAAGCGACCTCCCACCGAGAGAAGTTGACCGCGGGCTTCGACAGAAGGCCTTGGGTTGGTCGTTGGCGTCAAGAGCACGTGGAGGAGAGCGGAGTGAGACGCTAGGGGGGGTCGGCAGTGACGAGTCTGTGAAGGATCTGAAAGACAATGAGCGCGATCTTCACATTGCTCTGGGATTGGATTGGGAGCCAGGGGAGATATCTGAGTAGCGGGCTTGTGGTGAACTGTGTGTAGAATTTAATGTAACGACGTTTATAAGTAAATAAGGAAAGATTCTTGTTGCGACGGGCGGTGATGGAGTATCGTTTATGGGCGTGGGTGAGGTGGGGGGGGCGGTCTGGCAGCGGTTATTTGGATCATCTGGATATTTTAAAAAATCAGTACGAGTAAAATATCCGCACACTCGAACGATTGTTGGATGGTGCGAACCCCCCGTGGGTTTTGGGATTGGGGAAATATCCCAATCTAGGACCTTCCCGAAAGAAAGAAAAGTCTTGAGACACAGGCTTTCCTGGACAAATAAATGGCATCATCTTTGCTACTAGGAGGGCGGTTTTTTTTGGGTTAATAATGTTATTTATTATTTATTTTTAAGGACATCTGGGAACCTTATAATGCACCATTGGGAAAGCCATATTAAAATGTAGTTTATTTCCGAGTTGGTTGCAGGGTTGTCCAAATTAGAAATGGCTGCCATCTCGGCTGGCAGAAACGTTCAACATTTCTGTGGCAGGGTCGAGTTTTCGCATTATGACATCCCACAAAGCGTCACTTATTTTATCGAACCCTGAAGGATGATGGGCTGAGTCAACGCCTAGTTTGTACGTTTGTTTTATCGCAGGAATCCATATTCCAGAGATTACAAGCTCAATGGGTTTTTTTGCTGTAATTTTGCTGTAACAATCCCAGAAAGTCGACTCCTCGACATAACGGACAAAACCTGTTCACCAGTTGCCAATCTCTGTCTCACTGCTGCCTGTCAGTGAGTCACATTCACTCAAATTAATTCCGATGGCGACCTATTGTATTGGAATATTTTATTTGAAAAATGTGTGCAATGCTACGTGTAAATACGTTTGTGTTGGTTGATTTAAATGTGGTTATTTATTAATCTTGTATACATTTTAATTATTGTCAGCAATTCGCATGTTTGTTGTGTCGCAGGAGTCCGGTAACGAGCTTGCACGCTCACTGGGTATTTTTCCGCTGTAATAATAAACATCCATCTATCTAGCTTTGACGAGGTCACCGCAATGTGCAGTTCCGCAGGAGCTGCTGACGATTTTTGCACAATGCCACGAAGGCCCAGGTGCCGTACCCGGCTGCCGCTGCGTTGGTTGAAAACTTAATGGAACTTCTGGCTTCGAAGCAGGAGGAGAGAGAGACACACACGCACACGCGCGTGTACTGTACTGCCGATGGAGCGAGGCGCGCGTTGCCTTGGTTTCGTGATGTTTACCGGCCACCAAAGTCCAATAAGGCTAACAAGAGCTGCTGCAGAACTTCCTTTCTGGAACCACCGCTGTTTCTGCACATCTGACATCGGCACGCTTTCGCTGGCACGCGTTCGCACTCCCACCACCACCCCCCACAACCCTCCGAATTGGCTGCGTGCAGCCCTGCACAGTCAGCACGTACAACCCTCTTGCAGAGTCTGTGCATTCCTGACGCCGAGCGTGGGACCCAGCGTTCCGATTTCCCGATGTGCAACATCCCCGAATTGTGCGTGCTGTTTCGCGCCGGTGGGAAATGCTGGCTCGTCAACAACAATAATAACAACGCGTCGCTTCAGTACGTACGAACGTTCTCAACCGGCTGGGTTGTGACCCCATCAGTGGGCCGCGAGCGCCACCTAGTAGTCCGTGGAGATCATGCCCAAGTGGGCCAAATGGGCCTTGAGGTGCCAAAGGTTAAGAATATTACTTTGTTTAACAAACCTCGGTTCATGTGTGGGTACTAGTGTTACACCTTAGGTGGCAGCAGTGGCTTTGGAAGGCCATACTATATTTCACTTTTGTCAGGCAGCAGTTTTAGCTTCGATTTTACATCGATTTTTGTTTGAGATGTTTTCAGTTGCTCTGGTGATGAAAGGTTTACTTTAATTATTTTGTCATCTTGTTTTTTATTGTTATTACTTTATTGCACTACTTCGTTCTGTTTGCTTTACTTTTGGCATTTTCGTGACCCAGGTCACTCTTGCTCGCGAGAGTTTTCGTGGTCTCTTGAGTTCTCAGCTGGTTAAAGAAAATAAACTTGAACTCATCCAGCAGTGGAGTGACCGTGGCAGTCGATGACGGTTATACGGCTGTAGCGTAACAACGCGATACAGAGCAAGAGTTACACCATTTGAAAAAGTGGATATAGAGCCGCTTTAATCATCATTCTTATTTTATCTCTACATATAAACGAGATCAAACCTCCCGTATATCACATGACTTATCTGTTGCCACACCCACTCTGAATCGTCCCCTTTCCCCGCCCCCTGTGAAAACACACACCGCTCCGTGCAGCTCTGTCCCACTCTCTCCTGCTCCCCTCTCATCACCCTCTCACGAACAACATCTTGGTTCCGTCATTCCTTCTACCCCCTCCTCCACTTCCTGCCAGGCACTCCTTCATAATAATAACACAATTTATAACGCGCCGTGCAAATTCCGCGCCTGGTCATGGACGAGACACAGATAGGGAGACGTAGTGAGGAACTCGCGGAGAGGAGGGGCAGTCAGCCAGGCGGTCAGCCGGCGCCAACCCGCCAGACACTGCTTTTCTATATATTATGACGTTATCGGCCAATTATCCGTGTCACGGCTAGACATGGAATTTACGTGGCACGTTATAAATTGTATTGTTCGTTGTTCGTAAGCTGGTCCGGTCCTGTGTACCGGTAAGAAAGTGGCCGAAGCATTCGGTACAAACGAGTAAAATAAAACTTATATTCTAGAGTATTAGTGACATCTTTAAATATCAAAGTCATGCAGAAGGGATTCATGAAGCTGAGTGTCTGTGAGTGGCGACGGGAAGGGGGGTCGCGATACGATCATTCTGGTAACAAACGTAACCAACTTTCACCCCTGATTGCAAACCATTTGTTGATGTAAAACTAACCACAGTGTCGGCATGACATTGACCCATTTGGGAATCAAAATGTAATCGTGCATCGGTTTTTTGTGCCGTATGGACCCCGAACGTCTGCGCTGTTTGGACGTGAGATATATAGTATCCGTTAACAGTGCGTCCCTTCTTAATGTACCTAAGCCTACCACACTGTCGTGTTTACACGAGGGCCTGCCTATAGCAAGCGAATGTTAACACTGACCATAGAGCTATGTCGTGTACGTAATGTAAGCATACGATAAAGTGTTACAGGATACAGAGCCACAGTCACAATGCTTACGACGTTGGACACAGAGCGGCTTTGTCACCAAGCTTGTTTTAGTACCGACCATTTGTATACAGCGTTCAATTACTGCGAGGACCATCTGGACAGCGTGGTCCACATGTCCGGTGACCCCCGTTTAATCGACCTCTAACATTTGTTTCCTTTGCCCATTCATCATCATCATCAACCGCTTAATCGTGTATAGGATTGCGGTGAGCCGGAACCTATCCCGGCAGACACGTGGCGCAAGGATGGGATGCCAGTCCATGACAGGGCACCGGGGAAATTTACTCAACAGGCCAATTAACCTATGCAGCAGCATGTATTTGGACTGTGGGAGGAACCCGGAGTGCCCGGCGAAAACTTCACATAGAAATGCACCTGAGCCGGGATTCGAACCCGGGGCCTTCTTGCTGTGAGGCGACAGCGCTACTCACCGCGCCACCGTGCCGCCCTTTTAAATACCCCTTTCTCATTTATTTCCGATAGCTGATAGGAGTTCATACGCTATTGAAGAACGGCTTTTAGTGGTGAGCGTACTGGCTCATGAAAGATCACAAACCGATAAAAAAAACCATGAAATGTGGGTCACAGGACATCTGGACCACCCTGTACATCACAGGCACGGATGTGCGTGTCCATTTCAAAATTACCGCCACCTATGCTGGGACTTGAACTCCAGATATCGATTCCATGCAAAGCAGCTCAGTGATGAGTGTGCTGACCACTGTGTGACCCAGCAGCCTGGCTAAACCCTAAGCGGGGTGCTAGCACACTGGGCGTGTGGGCTACACAAATACAAAGC
>JAZEWU010000028.1:5921067-5932828 GCA_036362915.1 Geotria australis | reverse complement strand
ATAGGAAGCAGTGTGTGGCAATTTAGTGCCGGCAAACCGCCTCGCTACCTCCTCCGCCTCTCTGCGCTTTCCTCGCGCCTCTGAGTCGTTCTCTCGTCGAATGAATACCTACGACATTGACTTAATATGTGCGCGTTATAAATGTAAAATTATTATTATTTTTCTTAAGTTGTGGGAGGAAACCGGAGAACATGGAGGAAACACACGCAGAACAGGGGGAGAACACACAAGTACAGAAATAAATTAGGGCTGCATTTCTCTGGAATTGGATTATCTGCTGGCCCAAACTGACCTCGGAACATATTTTTTTTTTATTTGGTGCAATGTTTGTTAAACACGGGCGCTCACTTCAAAGGCAGTAACGTACACATGAACTCCGAGAAAAGCCCAATTATTATTTTAAACTTCACTGTACAGTGGGATGTGAGTGTTTCTGAAGAAAACACCCTGGGCATTGTTTTGATGTGTAGCATTGAAATCCCGCAGCAATAAACAAACTTCAAAGATATTAAAAGACACTTCAAAGGGTCACAGCGTTATCTTGCATCATCACTGGATGCTTAAGGACCTCGTGTTTGTGAATGGCTTGTATTGATTACGATCATTGGGCATCCACTTAAAAGTGCATTCTCCTTCTTGTCTTTGGCTAAATTTTGTCAGATCGAAAAGTAAGTGTATCGATGAATTTCGCGGCTGGATGTCCGGAGAATTGCTCTCAAGAGCTGCTCTTTTGGGATAGCCGTGTCCAGCGTTCCTCCTTTCTCCCTCGGAACATCATTCCTCTAACATGGGGGTGGAATCGTCACGAAGGCGACAGGATGGGACTGTGAGATCGGTCCTAAACTGATGTGCCAATTGTGCAACAAGGGAAACGCCAAAGCCAGATGGTGGGATATTGCAAGAGGGCACCTTGCAGTCTCGGTGTTGAGCCTCACAATAGCTGAGCAATCTGGCAGAAGGAAGGAAGTGACGGTCAAGTGCTATTCCACCAATGGCGTTGCCCAGAAACCTATTGACCTTTTTGCCTTATGGCTCTTCGTAATAACGTGTCTTTTTGTAATTTCGCAGTTGCTGAGCAGAGACGCAAATGCACAAAACGTCGAGTGGCCAGTAGCAAACCGCGCTATAGAAAGTGTTTAGATAAGAGGTAATGTACAAGGTTATCTTAAATTCAACAAGGTTATAGAAACTTGTGAAAACAGACGAGGGGAGCGAGTTTCAGAGAGGAGCAGTGTGAGGAACTAGTCAGAGAAGTGCTTTGACCTGCAGTCTGGCGGTTCAACACAGCGTGGGGGAGTGGGTGTCTGAGTGGGTGTAGAGAGCGGTAGCTCAGTGGTTAGCAGCGAGCTGCGCTACAAACTCGGCGACCCGAGTTCGTTTCCTGCTCACGGCCATCACCAGTGACAATGTTCGGACCCGGTTCTGGACCTCCCCTAGGTCGACTCATCCTCAAATGAGTACCGTGTATAAATATTGTCACGAGGGAAACAAATACGGCCGCGCGTGTCGGCCTTTGTAGGTGCTCGCTAACGGCACTTGACCTTACGGTCTGTTAAGGCTATACGGGGATATTGTTTTTGAGAGTGGTGACGTGCAGGGTGCAGGTTGAACAGTGTTTGATGGTACAGACAGTGTCTGGGACATACCAAGTTATCAGCTTAGGCGGGGTAATCAAGCAGTGAAGTTCACGGGCCCAGGAACCATGGGTTGAACTTACAAGTTTGGGTAAGAGGGAAATAGGCCTGTGCATTAGCATTTTGTCTATAGGACAGACACCACAATGATCTGTTGTATTACCTTCTGATGGGGGTCAAGGTAGAAGCGTTCACGTCGCGATCCCTGTCAGGTAATAATTGGTATTGCCTGCGAATTCTACCAAACACTTCGAGGCCGAGCTGAAAGACAACGATGTCCAGAGGCTGACCATCGTGCTTCGAAGAACCGCAAAGAAGACCTTCTGATTGTATATATTGTTTATGTTGATTCATTCGTATGTTTGTTGTGCCGCAGAAATCCCGCTTCCCGAGCTTGAAAGCTCACTGGGTATTTTCTGCTGTAATAATAAACATCTATCAGTGTTAGAGATTGGATCCAGTGTTGTCTGGCAGGAATCCCGCTTCCAGAGCTTGCAAGCTCACTGGGTATTTTCTGCTGTAATAATAAACATCTATCTCTCTATCCGGGGGTAATGTGTTCATGGAGGCTTCCTGGAAAATAATTGCAGTAAACCAATGTCGAGTACTTTTGGCCAATAAGACCGCAGCATAAACAAATACTAGTTTATGATATGGGCCCTCTTGTGCTCGAATGGGAATTGGTTAATTATTGCAAGCCACAATCGCAATTAGCCGTGAAGGAAATGCACATGTAATGAATCAGTATCACAGTGTTCGCAAAATCAACATTTAAAATGAACTACATCGCTGTGTTCATTTTTAATTATTTGCACGCACAAAACATACATTTCATAATATTTTACATTGTTCCACTTAAGCCGGCAATTTATGCAAATCTCACAGTACCTATATGTATTAAGAGAATTGAAAACATGGTTGATCATTGTTAATAAGACCAACATTTGTAATGTTAATTACCCAAATCATTGGATGGTCCTGTTGCAAAACAATCCTTGTGTAACACACTCAATCCATCTTGTGCTTCGTTCTATTTTACAAACCTCTCTCCTTCGCGACGTTTCGCCTCCCACGTTGGAGGCATCAGCTTTCTGAAGCCCCAAGGACACAATGATCTTTGACCTTTGGGAGTGCGACTTAATCATTTAAATTTTCGTTGCTTTGGTTTTTATTCGCTGTTTTTTCTGTCGTTGTTGACATGCTGTTCGCTCCGATGCCCTTGTGCAGCGCTTTGTGACCCTCGGGTGAAATGCGCTCTATAAAATGCTATTATAATATTATTATTGATTTTTTTTTAAAGTGAATCCTCCAAAAACCCCGTGTCTGTGTGGGTTTTCGCCAGGCACTCCAGTTTCCTCCCACAGTCCAAACACATGCTGCTGCATAAGTTAATTGGTGCCCTGTGATGGACAGGGGTCCCATCCTGGATATAGCCCTGCCTTGCGCCCTGTGTCTGCCGGGATAGGTTCCGGCTCACCGCGACCCTGTACAGGATTAAGCAGGTTCTGACAATGGACGGATGGATGTCCGTGTGTCTTGCTGCATAAGGCCGCAGAAAAGTGGCTTCAGCGACCGACTCTTTGAAATTGTTATTTATTTCATTATTGTGCTCCGCTCTGTTTTTGTAATGTGTTTTCGGACTTCCCTTTGTAGAGAGCTCCAGACCCCTTAACGGGACGCAGTGGTTTGATGGATCGTGTTTAACATTTTTTTCAACATAAAGCTCCTTCCCCCGGACACTTCTGTAAATAAAGAATCGCCAACCGAGCCGGCTTCACGGCCCCCCCCCCATTCATCAAGAAGCGGCGCACGTTCACACGAGGATGACCCCGCGGTTTACTGCTGCCGTCACTTCCACATTCCCTCAGAAATTGTAGCGGCCAGGATCCTAACCCTCCCCCCCGGGGGCGGAGGGAACCACACAGAAACACGACTGTCAAGCGCGAGTCATTCCGAACTCCTTGCGGACCGGCGCGCTAATGCAAAAATGTGCTTATGAGTGCAGGCGCGTCGCTGTCTACTGCTCTGGACATCTTCTCGCCGTAGTAAAAACAACGTCTCTTTAAAAAAATAATCTTTGTACAAATGTTTTACCCCCAATTTTGCGCTATCTGCTCGTGACTTCAGATGTAATAATTATTAAGAATAATTAATATTTTTTATAATAATGAGTATTAATACTAATCATTATTATTAGATAGATGTTTATTATTACAGCATAAAAGTACCCAGTGAGCTTGCAAGCTCTTTACGGGACTCCCGTGTAGATTAAGGGTTTGCATCGCTTTTTGTTAGGCGATGTCGCATGGTATTCTCCCCGTTGTCCGCGTGGGGTTTCGCCGGGCACACCGGTTTCTTCCCACTGTCCAAAGACGTGCTGCTGCATAGGTTAATTGGCCTGCGGACTTAATTGCCCCCGGTGCCCTGTGACGGACTGGCGTCCCGTCCTGAGTATAGTCCTGCCTTGTGCCCCGTGTCTGCCGGCTCACCGCAACCCTGTACAGGATTAAGCAGGCCAGTTGACCTACGCAGCAGCATGTCAGTGGACTGTGGAAGGAAACCGGAGTGCCCGGCGAAAACCCACGCGGACACGGGAAGAACGTGTACACAGAAAGGCGCCCGAGCCGAGATTAGGACATGTGGGGTACAGTTCATGGTTTGGTGGGCACAGATTTTCCACCGATGCATTTGCTGGAAGATTGGTGAACTCGATGAAGGGGGTATTCCCAGAACCGGTGCGGATGTCACTCGCCGCTTGCCGCCAACCTTGGCCGGGCATCCAACTTATTCTCGGCAGCTTCGCGGCGCCAGCCTCTCCACGCGGCACAATGGCGCACATATAATTTAGCTTTTTCACTCCGGTCCAGCACAGACAGGCTTTATCCATATTCCCTCCGCCTCCCCCCCCCTCTTTTCCATCACCCACCCCATCCCACCGCGGTCCCTCAGATTTGCATATATCGTTAGTGTAATTGAGAAGATTGTTTCCAGACATTAGGTTTTGAACGCAGGGTAAGAAATTGCCCTGCGCTTCACGCGAGCACAAACTCAGTAATGAGCTATCTCACCCCAAACCCCCATCCTGGGCTACCTCCCTCCCTCCCTTCCGTTATCGGCTATTGGTGAGCATTGCATTGATTTGCATATGTAATTACGTTTGGGAAAATGTTTGCCCATATATACTGTACAGCCATCAGCAACAAATGTATAACATAATACAGTACTTAAAACGAAGTATTGCGTTTAACGTATTACACGATGCTTCCCGTTAATTAACCCATTTGCTGGATGCGAGCGCTCGTGTCGAGAGCGTCGTGCCAGCGGTAACATCTGCGCCTCCGCACAGAGGGAAGGTCCTGCCCGAGGCGGTTCGATTCCCGCCTCGGGCGCCGTTCTGTGTGGAGTTTGTGTGTCCTCACCCCCTGCTCTGCGTGGGTTTCCAACGGGTTCTCATTTTTCCTCCCAAGTAAAAGAAAAACCCCACTTATTAATTATTTGGCCGATAACATCGCAATATATAGGAGGCAGCGTCTGTTAAATGTTGGCGCCGGCTGGCTGCGTGGCTGCCTCCCCCCCCCCTGCCTCTCTGCCGTTTCCTTCCACCTTCGTATCCGTGTCTCGTCCGTGACAAGGCGTGGATTTTGCGCAGGTTATAAGTTAGCATTATTGATAATTCATTATATGTCTGGGGCGGCACGGTGGAACGACGCGAAGGAGAGAAGAGCAATTCTCGTGCATCGAGCCATGAAAAGCTACATCGGTAAAGGACTGCTAATATTGTCAAGTTGTACCGCGTGTTGCTTGGCGTGCTGCCCGACGTTTTGTTTCCCGTTATGAGAGCTGCTTCAGGAACAGAGTAGAGCAGCACATGTAGCCGAGGGAGAACGTGAGCCGCTCCATTGAGTTCCTGTAGGGGGCGAAACGTCGGACATGGCGCCAAACGACACGCGGTACAACCCAGACCCGCACAATGCTCCCGTGAACGGAAAGCGCCAAACAACCCAACCCAACGCAGCGCCCTCTCCAAAACGTGCTTCGAGACTCAGTGGGACACTTCCCTGGGCGATACTACGTTGATTTGACCGTGCGAGGGAACAAAACATATGACAATTTACGTAACATCGATCCATCCATTTTCAGCAACCGCTTAATCCTGTACAGGGTCGCGGTTAGCCGGAGCCTATCCCGGCAGACACAGGGCGCAAGGCAGGGGTATACCTAGGACGGGACGCCAGTCCATCGCAGGGCACCTAGGGCAATTTACTCAGTAGGCCAATTAACCTGGCAGCATGTCTTTGGGCGGTGGGAGGAAACCGGAGTTCGCGCCGAAAACCCACGCGGACACAGGGAGAACACGCAAACTCACACAGAAAGGCCCCCGAGCCGGGATACGAACCCGGGACCTTCTTGCTGTGAGGCAGCAGCGCTCTCCACTACACCACCGTGCCACCCCCACTCAACATCCATCCATCCATAGATTTTCTAAACCGCTTGTCCTGGGTGAGGGTCATGGCAGAACGTAACATGTGACAATGTAACGCGTGCGCTCCCGTATCACACCTTCGCGCCCCGTGTCACTCTCAATGTGCTCAGCATTCTGACAGCGACGGCATTGCGCGGATCACATTGAATGACAGCTCCTGTGGATTGTGATAGGTAAAGGGCCTACAGCGTGTGCAGATGCACGGGTGATTTTGACTGTTTTGAATTAGACGTGGCAGGACGAAACCCCCGCGCCACTCACTCGAACAGAGTTTGCTGGATCACGTCGCGATTTGGCGCTAGTGGCGTGAGACGGTGGTGCAGCGGCTGGTGCCGTGCAACCGGTTACCTGAGTTCGATTGCCATCCACGGCTAACAGCGCTGAAGAGTTATGTCAAAACCGAACATGCCTTTTACTGGGTTGCACTGATCAGTATGGTGAAGTATGGTAAAAAAACACAACAACCCGAGAATGATATGGCATGAAAACGGCCTTCATCTATCTGTGGATTGATACTGGCTGGGATGATGGTTGCTGTTCAGAGCTGTTCTTTCGGGATAGCCGTGTCGAGCGATCTTCCTCTCTCCCTCACGACGTTTCGTCTCCCACGCCTGATGATGCTTCAAACGTGGGAGGCGAAACGTTATCCCGAAATAACACGGCTAACCCGAAAGAACAGCTCTGAAGAGCAACCATCAGGAGTCGAGCCGTGAAAACCTACATCAGTACAATGGCTGGGATGTTGTTTATATGTGGATCTAGCTTTTAGGTAATGTTAATTCACACTCTAAGTAGCGCAAAGCACCAAAACTATGGAATGAATACAATACAATGGAATTTGAAACAGTCTTTCATCGTTTAGACTCATTTAGAGAAAGTGCGACGAATGTTTCAAGGCATGCTGGGATTCTATATGATAAAAACCTTGCTGCCCCGTTACATTATCAAATCGCTCTTAAGAGCAGTTCTCATAAAGCGAGCCGTGAAAACCAACGTCAATACATATTCTACCAAGCGTCGTCGTGAGCCTGCATTGGAATCCCTGTGGCGGCCGCAGAATGATCGCCCTCCTCGGCCGAGGGGGGAACGTGTGAGCACTCTGAGCACGGCCGCCTTCAAACGACATCAGTCACATTAGAATAATAATAGCGTTTTATATAGCGCCTTTCACACGAGGGTCACAAAGCGCTGCACAAGGGCCGCGAAGAGAACGGCATGTCAACAATGAAAAAAAACAAAAGAACAAAAAAATTATTAAGGCTGCTTCGAATATACTGAAAGGTCGTGAAACTGGGAATCTTAAGAGCGGCAAAAATCTGCCAGCGTCCCCTACGATTAGAAAGACAACACAACGCAGTGGCGTAAAATGGTCCACAAAATTATATTGAGGTGGCGGCAACAGCGGTAGATCCCAATTAGAATTCCAATTTCTGCCTGGCTGTGATTGCAAATATTGATATAAATATTGTAAGTGTTGCACTTGTTCCCTTCTCAATGTGCAATAAGCTACCTATAATTATTATCAGGGTAAATAGGCCTTAACTTCTCAGGGTAAAGAGACATATTTTTCGTTCGAACTCGATTCGATTCTTCGAAGCGTGATGGTTATATTACTGTTTCCCCATTGCAACAAGTTCTTCTTTAGTTGCAGACAGCCCTTCAACATTTAGAGATATAATAGTCAGTGCTCGCCTTCTTCTTCTTTGCGATTCTTCGAAGCACGATGGTCAGCCTCTGGACATCGTTATCGTTCAGCTCCTCTGCCTCGAAGTGTTTGGTAGAATTCGCAGGCAATACCAACCATTACCTGACAGGGATCGCGACGTGAACGCTTCTACCTTGAGCCCCATATTTTTCCTGATAAATTGACTTTAATTTAAAGGTAAAGAGACATATTTTCCCGCGTAAATACACTGATATTCCCCATCGCAATGTATAACTGTGTGTAATTGGTTATTTGTTTTGTATTTTATTTGTGTTTTTATTTTTGTGTTTTATTTATTTTTCTGTCAATTCGCGTGTTGGTTGTCTCACGGGAATCCCGTAAAGAGCTTGCAAGCTCACTGGGTATTTTCCTGATGGAATAATAAACATCTATCTAAGTAGGAGCAGCAACGCCACCACACTGTCTCACGGACCCGCACGCCACCACCACCACCACCAACCACAGTATCCCTCAAAGCATTTCATGCAACAATAGAAAGGCGGCGCAGAGTTGTGCCTCTCCAGAAGTGTGAAGCTTATAATTAAAAGCGTACTTATTTACAGGCGCGCGCGCGCGTGTGTGTGTCCCGCGTAACGGAGCGTTACAACGTATTATGCGAATTGTAAGAGAGAAAAAAAAATAAGCCAGTGTTTAAATAACACCGTTAATGCAGCGCTGGCGGGAGAGCACGGCTCAAGGATAGAAAGGGGTGGGTGGGGTGGGTGGGGGCACCCACCGACTCGCAGTCACACCAGCCCGGCGCAGCTATTGAGACACTGCAAGTGCAATTGCGTGCAGGCGAAACACTCCCTCGGTGACAAAAGCTGTGAATTCACTCTGATGTCACTAAATCCGCAATTAAGGATCCCGCCTGCAAGCGTATTGCACCCCACCCCCCCGTGCCCCCAGTCAGTGCATTTCACCGGCTGCGTTGGGGAAATATTGAAAATCGGGTACCTATCGCTCACTCCGACGGCCTGAAATCAGTGCTTGAATTTATTTATTTTTGCGGGGGGGGCGGGGGGTTTCCGATGGCCACTGTCCCAAAGTCGTGCCTATGGAAACCAGATGTGTGTGAGCGAGCGAAATCGGCTCGGAGTTGGATCGCATCGGAATTAAACGGCAGATGTAGCGACAAGGCATCGGACGTGACCTTGAGCGGGAGGCATTTTGAAAAGCCATTATGAGAATTGCTCTTAAGAGCTGCTCTTTCGGGATAGCCGCGTCGAGCGTTCCTCCTCGACACGGCCAGTCCGATTTAAGATAAGTTCTCATACATCGAGCTGTGAAAACCGTGTCGAGTGATTGGTCGCCTACGCAAATGCTCGGGGCTCCAAGCGGCGTCGGATGCCCCAGACTCATGAAACAAAAAGGATGCGTCAAACATTTGCTAAAATACGGAGCCTGTGAAGCACACACAGCCAATGATTATAACAGAGATCATTGGATAATCTCATCTTTATCGCGTGTTCAGTTCTTTACTCCCGTCTCTCCGCATCTCTCTCTCTCTCGTCTAATAATAACAATTTTACATTTATAACGCGCAAATATAAATTCACTGCCGAAGGTACTCATTCGACCAGAGAACGACTCAGGCGCGAGGAAAGCACAGAGAGGCGGAGGAGGCAGCCGGGCGGTTTGCCGGCGCTTCCGATATATTAGGATGTTATCGGTCAATTAATTAATGAGTATTTCTTTTAAGTTGTGGGAGGCAACCGGAGAGCCCGGAGGAAACCCACGCAGAACAGGGGGAGAACACACAAACTCCACACAGAAAGGCGCCCAAGGCGGGGATTGAACCTGCTCGGGCAACTCCATTCTTTCTGTGAGGCGCAGATGTTACCACTGCGCCACCCTACACCTCTATCATCGCGCTGCATCTCCGTCTTATCAACAATAATATCCATAATAATATCATTTTATAGAGCGCCTTGTCTACATCTTTTGTGTCATCTCACTTGGTGTTTATAAATTGATATCTACGTTTGAGATCATACGTTTGTTGTATCACCGGTATCCCGCTTGCAGAGCTTGCAAGCTCACCGGCTGTTTTCTGCTGTAATAATACGCATCTATTTATATCCGTGAACATCTATCTCATTGTACTCACGGCTCGATTCATAATGGCTGCTCTTCAGAGCTGCTCTTTTCGGGATAGCTGTGTCGAGGGAGAGAGGGGGAGCGCTCGACACGGCCATCTCGAAAGAACATCTATGAAGAGCAACCATCATCACCTGTCCAATTCTCAAGCCGTCGGCGTTCCAATTCGGAGTCACCGCTGCCGATGGCTGGTGCCGTGACTGCACACGCACGCGAGCGAAAGGGTTAAACGCCTCCTCGGTTGTGCGTTACTTAATGCTTGTGTGTTTAGCTTGTTTAAACAGCCCTGCCAAACCCGATCATGTAATGAGTCTCTCGGCTCAAACCCGGGACAGCGTCTGCGCCTGGGACAAACGAGCTCTGTTTACGGCAGCGTCTCTCGTTTATTCCGCTCATTGGCGGCTGTCACTTCTCTTTTGAGCGTCACACCTTTAGCCGATGGGCGGCACGGTGGTGTGGTGAGTAGCGCTGCCGTCTCACAGCAAGAACGCCCCGGTTCAAATCCCGCCTCGGGTGCTTTTCTGCGTGGAGTTTGCATGTTCACCCCGTGTCCACGTGGGTTTTCGCCGGGCACTCCGGTTTTCTCCCACAGTCCAAAGACATGCTGCTGCATAGGGTTCGTTGGCCTGCGGACTGAATTGCTCCCCGGTGCCCTGTGATGGACTGGCGTCCCATCCTGCCACGCGCTATAAAATGCAAATAAACTAAACTGCCGGATTATATATATTTTTTGAATCCCAAATTCCATACATTCTCGAGTCTCCAATTTTTTTTATCAAAACAGATTTGAGTACACCCTTGATAAACGTCAGCTTCCTGGCCCTTGTGGAACACGCATATCATACCAGTCACTCAGGCAGTCAGGATTATCGCAACGTAAGGTGTGTAGGAAAAACAAACGTGGGAAGGTGCGACCGAATCGGCTAATAAACAGTGCACACGTCGATTTAATCAATCATCCACTCGCGGGGCTGCGCTCGGCACTCAGCTCCTGGGATTCTGAAATCTTCCCTGCTGGCCCCACTGCAGGGTCAAGCCGTTGGCGTTTGCATCAGGGTGTGAATGATAGACTAATATAAATTGCACTGGGATGTATCGCTACTATAGCAATTAGCTCCGTCAATTATACCTGCTGTCGGGGCTGCCTGGCAAGCGTGGAGGTGGGTTCGTGTATTCTCTTGTGTCGAGTTGCTTTCAGTGAAGATGACATCTAATCTGGAACAACGCGAGGCCACGTGGGCCGTGTTTTCACTTTCGATTGCAGGTTTATTTCGCGAGCAATACATTTTTTTTTCTCAAGCCGACAAAAGGTGCCGCGATGTTTATTGTTACGTGAAGTGGCGTTCGCGACGATAAGCTTTCGAATTCGATTCGATTCTTCGAAGCGTGGTGGTTATGACAGTTTCCCATTGCAACAAGGCCTTCTTTAGTTGCAGACAGCCCTTCAAAATGTAGAGCTATAATAGTCAGTGCTGGCCTTAAAGGCGGGCATTGGCCTCTCTTCTTGCTCCAGACTGAGGGGCTTCTGGCATCTGTTGAGCTTCTGGATTGAGGCTTAGGTTGTTGTTGATTTCTTAAGGGGTGCGGGTGATTTCGCTGGTCAAAGCAGCAATGCTGGGCTTCGGTTTGTGTTGTAAAGCCGCTGGTGATTAAGCTGCGTTCTCAAGTGGATTGAGTTGATAGACTCAGCTCAGTCACCAATTAACCTATCAGCTTTAATTTGCTCTGTCACTTAATTCGGCTGTTATAATTTGTGTAACTTAATTTGGCCAATTCCAGCTCATTGTAAGACGTATATTGGTCTGCCCTTGGTGTGGATTAAGGCTGCCATTCTCAACC
>JAZEWU010000028.1:5891092-5903916 GCA_036362915.1 Geotria australis | reverse complement strand
TCTCTTTTCACAACCTTCTCTTATTCTGGTTGTTTTTTCGGCAGCGGTCGAGGGTGGTGGGTGGGGGGGGGAGTTCGTTTCTCTCCGATGACGTTTTTTGGCAAGCGGCATCCACAACGTGACATGTACGCGGCAGAAAGAGAGGGAGAGTGGGGAAGAGAGAGAGAAAAAAAAACCCAGCGCGGGCTCACGCCGTCAGAAAAGTCAAGCCGGATTACGAACGCCCGCTCCCGGCTCCCTCTCAGCTGTCGTAACTCGCTAACGTTGCGAGAGAAGGCGACTGACACTTTAGCCGCCGTCCTCGCGAACGGACGAGACTGACCCGAGCGTCGCTCGCCGAAGCAAATGCCACCGCGCGTCGCCTCCTCGAAGCCGCGTGCCACCGAGTCACTCCCCGCGCGGCACCGCCGAGCGACCCGCGCGTAACTCTGGCGCTTAGTCCGCCAAGCTACGGTGGGTGTTCAGGAAATACCCTGTTCGAATTCGATTCGATTCTTCGAAGCGTGATGGATATGACAGTTTCCCATTGCAACAAGTTCTTCTTTAGTTGCAGACAGCCCTTCAACATTTAGAGATATAATAGTCAGTGCTGGCCTTAAAGGCGGCGGGCATTGGCCTCTGTTCTTGCTCCAGACTGAGGGGCTTCTGGCATCTGTTGAGCTTCCGGACATCGTTGTCTTTCAGCTCGGCTTCGAAGTGTTTGGTAGAATTTGCAGGTAATACCAAGTATTACTTGACAGGGATCGCGACGTGAACGCTTCTACCTTGATCCCCAGAAAATACCCTGTGAGCTTGCAAGCTCTGGAAGCGGGATTCTTGCGATAACCGCGTAAACTGCGCTGCGATCGATAGATTTAATAAGAACACAAAATAGACATCGGTTGCCAGCAACGATTGTACAGCTACAGGAACGCTGAGCCGCGCTGCTCGAGCCATCCATCTGTAACATTGTCAGAAACCGCTTACTCCTGTACAGGGTCGCGGTGAGCCGGAGCCTATCTCGACAGACACCTATGCAGCAGCGTGTCTATGGACTGTGGGAGGAAACCGGAGTGCCCGGCGGAAACCCACGTTGACACGGGGAGAACATGCAAACTCCACACAGAAAGGGCCCCCGAGCCGGGATTCGAATCCGGGGCCTTCTTGCTGTGAGGCGGCAGCGCTACTCACCGTGCCACCCCGACAGATTGAATAGGAACACAAAATACACATCAGGTGCCCGCAACAATTGTTACAGCGACAGGAGCGCCGAACCGCTCTGCTCGAACCGCGAAGGCTAAATTGTGAAAGAGTTACATTATCGTGAAAGCAATGCGCCGATAGCGATCGCTTTTAAGTCTTTGCTGCGAATCCTCCCACAATGCCCGCTCCCAGCCTCCTCCCTCGCAAGATCGTGGGGAGCGAGAAACTGGCCGTCGTGCGGACTCCCTCGCACCACGGCCAAGGTCACTGACGCTTGGCGGCGTGTGGAAGTTCCCTTTGCAACAACTTGACGGTGTCGCAAGATCGTGGGGAGCGAGAATTGAATTTAAACGTCCGCGAAACTGGCCGAAAACACGCACCGATGCCGTGTGGAGCGAGACAGTGCGTACATTGGAGGACGTTACATCGCTGAATGAATTGTCATTGCGTTTGGCCGTGGTTTATCCACTGCTGGGTGAAGATCTCCCCCCCCCTCCCCCCATGCAATGTCCAGTGTCCCTCGGGTGCCCGCCTGCATGGGTTTGACACGGGCTGTCTTGCAGCTGGCGTTTCTCTGCGTTTGGGTGGCAGGATTTGTTTGTACGGAAATCTGGTTGTGGTGTTTTCGTTGAACTATATCACACGATGGGTGGCACGGTGGCACAGTGAGTAGCGCTGCTGCCTCACGGCAAGAAACACCCGGCTTTGATTCCCGACTCGGGTGGCTTTCTGTGTGGAGTTTTCATGTTCTTCCCGTGTCCGCGTGGGGTTTTGCCAGGTACTCCGCATTCCTCCCACAGTCCAGATACATTCTGCCTACGTTAATCCTCTTTGGACTCTGGGAGGCCACATACGTCAGACGTGCTTATGATGCCTCTAAAGTGGGAGGCGAAAAAGTCAAGAAGGAGAGAGAAGGAACACACGACACGGCTATCCCGAAATAACAGCTGTGGAGAGTAATTCTCATACATTGAGCCGTGTAAACATATATCTAATTGTAGAATCAATTCCGTAACTGTTGTTCCACCGCCCATGCTCGATGACACATTGACGTTCTGTCGCTTGGTTATTTCAGTGCTCGATGTTTAGGTGCGATGTACGATTTGTAAATTGTGAACCCACCAGAGGCATCATCAGCCTGACGATCCCTCCAACGCGGGAGGCAAAAACGTCGCGAAGCAAACACAAGGAACGCTCGACACGGTCATCCCAAAAGCACAGCCCCTGAGAGCATTTCACAAACATCGAGCCGTGACAATCTGCATCAGTAGTAATTCCTCCCGATTTATTTGACTGGCGGTGGGGGGCATCTCTAAACGGATCAAGCCAGTCAGTACAGTGGACGGTGTAACGCGTTCGCTCACGGAGACAAAACGTCTAATCTGGCAGCGTCGCAGCGCCGACAAGCTCCGGGGTCGAGGGTTCAATCCGGGGAAGACGCGAGGGATCGGCTCTCGAGCGCCGACAGTGGACTCAGCACTTTGGCCAAATGTGGCAGGAAATCATATTAGCAGAAATTAAATTAAATGGAAAACAAATGAGTTGCACGAGGAGCGGCCGCAGTTGTGTTGTTCTTGGAGTTTCGCGGAGTTTTTAAAGCGCCTCGGTATAGGCTGTGAACCGGTACAATTGCATTACGAGTGTCGGGCGAAGCCGTTTAAAGTATCCGGTTGACTGCTGTGCAATTCCGCTGATGCTACAGGCTGGATTTACCGCTTGTAACGGGACTTAGAAAGTGAATATGTACGTACTCATAAGTCCATCCATCCATTGTCAGAAACCGCTTCATCCTGTTGAAACGGTGCCTAACCCGGAAAACACAGGGCGTAAGGCAGCGTTATACCGAGTATGGGACGCCAGTCCATCACAGGGTACTGGGGGCAATTTATTCCGCAGACCAATTAACCTATGCAGAAGCATGTCTTTGGACTGTGGGAGGAAATCTGAGTGCCCGGCAAAAACCCATGCGGACACGGGGAGAACATGTAAACTCCACACAGAAAGGCACCCGAGCCGGGAAACAAACCGGGGACTTGTTGCTGTGAGGCGGCACGGTGGCGCGGTGAGTAGCGCTGCGTGTTATTGACAAACGTGTTCAGTTTTGTATTGATGTATGTTTTCACGGCTCGATGTATGAGAATTGCTCTCGAGAGCTGCTCTTTCTGGATGGCCGTATCAAGCGTTCCTACTCTGTCTTTCGCGACGTTTCGCCTCCCACGTTGGAGGCATTATCAGACTGTTGAGAGCAACTCTCGTTTTGAGTTTTGTTGTATATTTTTCTTATTCTTGCGCTTGTGCACCACTGCCAACTCAGCAGCAGCAACAGTATCACCAAATAAGTTACACTTCGTGATAATCCCCCATCCAGGGGTGGGATTGTAAACCATCCACTGTGGGAACGCACCCGAGTCCCTCTCGAGTGGGGGGTCTAGGGGTCCTCCCGCAGAAATTGTTGAGTTCATTACAACGCGTTTCCTGCATTTCTATCACTTCTGAGATGTAAAAGAACCACTGGAATTTAAGACCATGAAAGTCTAATAGAGGAGGCACGGTGGCGCGGTGAGCAGCGCTGCCGCCTCACCGGAAGAAGGCTCCCGGGTTCGATTCCCGGCTCGGGTGCCTCTCTGTGTGGAGTTTGCGTGTTCTCCCCGTGTCCGCGTGGGTTATCGCCGGGGATTCCGGTTTCCTCCCACAGTCCAATGACGTGCTGCTGCGTAGATTAATTTGCCTGCGGACTAAATTGCCCCCGGCGCCCTGTGATGGACTGGCGTCCCATCCTGGGTATATCCCTGCCTTGCGCCCTGTGTTTGCCATGATAGGCTCCGGCTCACCGCAACCCTGCCTGCACAGGATGAAGTGGTTTCTGACAATGACGATGAAATACGTAAACGTTATTTAAAGCAGAAAAGAACGAGCAAAGGGGGGAAAAAAAACACGGTAGGGGCACCAATAAAATTGGGGTCACAATACATCTGGACCACCCTGTCGAGGCCCATCCGTCGGCAGCGGGATGAAGCCAGAAATTGCAGGGCTGCGCCTTTACGCTTCACGTTGCGTCGAAGTTGGCCGCTGTGTGTCCGCGCGCCGCCGCGCGTAAAGTCCAGTTTATTTCCACTGCTCTCGTGCGTTTCCTCTGACGTTTTCGCTGTTCTCTATCCACACCGCGGGGGACCAGAAAAATTCCTGCGATTGTTATACAACAGAGCCTTCAAACGGGAGGCTGGGATTTCCTGAGCCGCTGTGCGTTTCTGGGTCACGATTTGTTTACCGCACGCCAAGTACACTACCGCTTGCCGGCTTCGAAAAGGACTGTGTGCGGCCCTTGCGCGGTCAGTAACGGGGGCTTCCTGCACAGTGAGGCTCTGGGAGATGTAAAAATATACATCGGTGTGGGTTTGTCACGGCTCTCAAGCCCTGCTCTTTGGGGATAACCGTGTCGAGCGTGCGGCGGCGGCGACCTTTCAAAAACATCTCAAACATCACCTATTTCTTTGTAGGGGGTCAAGGTAGAAGCGTTCACGTCGCGATCCCTGTCAGGTAGTACTTGGTATTGCCTGCGAATTCTACCAAACACTTCGAAGCCAAGCTGAAAGACGACGATGTCCAGAAGCTAGCCATCGTGCTTCGAAGAATCGCAAAGAAGAAGTCCTTTGTACACTGAGCTTGGCTCCGCGCATCAGTTTCTGCGTCTCGCTTCGGCTGGGCGGGGAATTTGTGCGCGTTATAATATGTATTATTAGTAAGCCACACTGGCTGATTCACCTAGGGCAGCGTGTCTTCGGACTGTGGCAACAAACCGAAGTACCCGGTGAAACCCAACGCTGACACGGCGAGAGCGTGTGACGCCACACGGAAATGTCGCACCCGAGCCGAGAATCGCACCGGGGTTTTTCTTGCTGTGAGGCGGCAGCGCTACTCACCACGCCACGGTGCCGCCCTCCCGCAATCACATCAGGGTTTATTGGAATATCGGTAATTTTTGGATAAGCGACCAGGCGCAAAGTAAATCTCTCGCATCCGACTGAACGGCTACAAGGAATCCATTCGTCATCTGACAAATCTCACTTACACACGGGGTCTCGTTGGTAAGGCTATCCGGCCGTTCAAACATTATCCCCACACCGTTTATGATGCCAAATTCTCACGTGTAACATTAAGTTTGCTTTATTAAAAACACCTGCGCACTCTTTTCTCTTTGGCGACGAATCCGCAGCTGTTATTTAGAGCACAAACTGTTTCCCATGAGTTTCCAATTACTCTCAGCAGGTGGTTTGCCTGTGTCACCACACGTAAAACACTTGTGTTTAAAAAAAAAAAATGTAAACTATTTAATCATAATTCTATATTTACCTAGTCGATTATGACTTTGCCTCCAGGTTATTTTAAGAGCAGGGTCTTGTTCGGAATGTTTGCTTGTTCCTAATTTCATATTTTTGCACGCATGCCACCAAAATCATGCAAAAATGCTTCCGCATCCATAAATATATTGTCAGAAACCGCTTAACGCTGTACAGGGTCGCGGTGAGCCGGGGCCTATCCCGGCAGACACAGGCGCAAGGCAGGGCTATACCCCGTATAGGACGCCAGTCCATGACAGGGGCACCTGGGGCAATTTAGTCCGCGATTTAGACATGCAGCAGCATCTATTTGGACTGTGGGGGGAAACCGGAGTGCCCGGCGTAAACCCACGCGGACACGGGGAGAGAACGTGCAAACTCCACACGCAAAGGCACCCGAGCATGGATTCGAACCCGGGCCCGTCCTTCCGTGCCACTCTTCCACGTTTATCCTGACGTCGTCAGAAGAACGCGTTACACGTTTGCGAACAAGATCGGCCCGTGGTGCGGGCACTTTGCTAATGATTACAATGAAGCTATGGGCGTCGCAGCCTTTCCTCGTTATACACAGGGGGCAGGGATCGTGAGCAAGGCCCGACACACACAGATCGTATCGCCACTCGGTCTGTTTAGCGTCTAACATTCGTTTTGAGTTTGTTTAACACAGACTGGTGTTGTGCCCCCTTCCCCTGAGTTTGTGTACTCCCCTCCCCTACCCCCCCCAACTCCCACCAACCGGCACATGTAAGCAAGGTCACCCAAACAGCG
Source organism: Geotria australis (assembly GCA_036362915.1). NCBI lineage: Eukaryota > Metazoa > Chordata > Hyperoartia > Petromyzontiformes > Geotriidae > Geotria > Geotria australis. The sequence continues at coordinate 5,897,629 of JAZEWU010000028.1, read as the reverse complement.
GGGCTTCTCGACGTTATGCACTCACGGCCCACTTGGCCCACTTGGCCCGCTTTGGGCCTGGTCTCCACGGACCACTAGGTGGCGCTAGCGGCCCCACTGATGGGTCGCGACCCACCGGTTGTGAACGGTGGGCCTACACACCTGCGGTAGATTTGAATGCAGGAGGATGATAGATAGAAAGATATAATATGTTTATTATTACGACAGAAAAATACCCAGTGAGCTTGCAAGCTCTTTACGGGACTCCTGCGACACAACAAACATGCCGATTGCAATCAAGCACATACTGTCCGTTTGTGTTTCAGCTGGAAGGAAGCGTTGAGGGGCGCGGCACGATTGCGTAGCGGTGAGTAGCGCTGCCGCCTCATAGCAAGAAGGCCCTGGGTTCGGATCACGTCCCGGGTGCCTTTCTGTGTGGCGTTTGCATGTTCTCCCCCGTGTCTGCGTGGGTTTTCGCCGGGCACTCCGGTTTCCTCCCACAGTCAAAATACATGCTGTTGCATAGGTTAATTGGCCTGCGGATTAAATTGCCCCCGGTGCCCTGTGATGGACTGGCGTCTCATCCAGGGTATAGCCCTGCTTTGCGCCCTGGGTCTGCCCGGATAGGCTCCGGCTCACCGCCACCCTGTACGGGATTAAACGGTTTCTGACATTGGATGGATGGTTGGAAGGAACCGTTGAGCTGTGTAGCCTTTTATAGCAATTGTCCAGCGGGGAGGGGTAAGAAAGTTACAACAGCTCACGGCACCGGGGGAAATTTAGTCAGGACAATTAACCTAGGCAGCGATGGACTGGCGTCCCATCCTCGGTATACCCCTGCCTTGCGCCCTGTGTCTGCCGGGATAGGCTCCGGCTCACCGCGACCCTGTACAGGATTAAGCGGTTCCTGAAAATGGATCGTGGGAGGAAATCAGAGTAGCTGGCGAAAACCCACGCGGACACGGGGAGAACATGCAAACTCAAGACACACAGAAAAGCACCCGGGCCGGGAATCGAACCCGGTGGGCTTCTTGCTGTGAGGCGGCTGCGCTACTCATCGCGCCACGGAGACCATCTCTACCTACTTGTAGTACCGCTCTCTATAGGACGGTCCAGATGTGACCCCCGTTTAATGACCCTTAAAATGTTTAGGCTCCTTTGCCCTCGTACATTTCTGTTCTAAATTACGCTCACTTATTTATCTCAGATGGCCGATACGAGTTCGGACGCTGTTGAAGAACGGCTCGTATCGAGGAGCGTATATGGGCTCGTGAAAGATCACAAATTGTGGGGAAAAAAACTATGAAATGGGGGTAGATAGATAGATAGATGTTTATTATTACAGCAGAAAAATACACTGTGAGCTTGCAAGCTCTTTACAGGATTCTTGCGACACAACAAACACGCAAATTTACAAAAAATATATAACAATAACAAATTAACCAAACAAAAAACATTTACACACAGGGTTGCACATGAGTGACACAATAAATATAAAAATAAATAAAAATACAAGGTAGTTAAAATAGTTACACATTTTAAACGGTTACAAGACCGGGATCACCGTGTACAAGTCGACCCACAGCCCTGCAGATAATGTGAATGTCTTTGTGACCAGCTACCAAACCCGGCCTCTACAAAACAATGTTGTCTGCAAGGGCAAAATATGTAACGTGTAAACATTGCCCGCGACAGTCCTATTTAGCAACACTCCGTTGTGTTTTTTCTTTCACAAGGGAATGCGAACTTCCTGTCCGAGTTGCTTCACCACGACAGAACACGGGCACAGCAGTAGCACAATCCTCAGATCATTTAATAAACGCGACATTTAATACGTACAACAACAACATCGGCGGCGGGCAGCAAATCTGCTGCGTGTCTCTCTTCAGAGAGACGTGATTCTTCCCCGGCGCGTTGGTGCCAAGAATTTCAAACATATCCCATATACACAAAGCAGACAGGGTAATCCTTTATACAAAAAGTATATAATTCTATTTAGCTCGTAACTCTGCGAGAACGTTTGGAAGCCGACGCCTTTTCGAGCAACAACAAGGAAGAAAATGCGCGCGCACGCGTGGATTCTGTAAAGCTTGCCAGTGTGCCTTTAAGGTGTTGTGTAGTTAATTGGTTGATGGTGGTGATACTAATGATGGTTGCTCTTCAGGGTTGTTCCGTGTCGAGCGATCTCCCTCTCTCTCGTGAGGATTCGCCTCCCACGTTGGAAGCAGCATCAGGCGTTATGCTTCCAAAGTTGGAGGCAAAACGTTATGCTTCCAACGTGGGAGGCGCAACGTCACGAATAGAGAAGGGAGATCGCTCAGTGACACGGCTATCCAGAAAGAACAGCTTTGAAGAGCAACCGTCATGTATCGAGCCGTGAAAACCCACATCAGTACAAACGTGCGAATTGCCCAACACAAACAACGTAAGACAGACGACCAGACACACGAGACAGAGCGAACACACATTAACGCTTCCAGACCTCAGCCGGACGGCGCTTAACGCAACAACAGACGAAAACGCAGCGGATTTGTACTCGGATATTTAACGTTGTCCTGCGGAAGCGGATTGTGTAAACACGCCGGCATTAGAGCGGCGCTGAAACTGGAGATCGGAACGGGCTCGTGTCAGGGCCAGAGGCGAAACGGCGAGTGAACTCCCGCGCGTTGCTCTCAGCACGGAGGAGAGCCGCTAATCCGCTATGACAGAGCGAACACACTGATTCCCCCCCCTTCACTCCTCCCACCGACACGCATAGTCCTAACCAGGCGCGTCGTCGCAGCCGCGGGTGTTGCAGGAAAAAGTGGGGGGGATGGAATCTTGTTTTTTTTTAAGTGCGGGTGTCGCAACATATGATATCAGACTACCTCAGAAAAAAGTTTGGGGGGGGGGGTTGGAATCATGTTTCTGTGAAACATTATTTAGTCGGCAGGCCAATTAACCTATGCAGCAGCATGTATTTGGACCACTAAACTAGCGCTCCCCACGATCACACACACACACTGGCTCCCGTCGACCGTTTACGTTCTGGCAGAAGGGCGGTGGCGGCCCGCGTGTTATTATCGAGGAAGCGGCCTCAGAGCCTTCGGGAGCAACGCGAGAGGGCCTTTGGAGGTGGGAGTCTCGGATAAGATAGGAGAAAAATGTTCGGGGGCTCGGAAGGGCTTTCCAGACCGACTTTGTGATCCCTGCGCTAAGGGGGTAAACAGGATGGAGGGGGAACTTTCGCGAGATGAACAGCCGACAGCGCTCCTGGGCTCATTAACTATTATGTTATTAGGAGTGCATGGCTCTTTGTTCGGCGCGTTTCTGCTTGGAGCGAACGCATGTGTGTGTGTGTGGGAAGTGGGGATCGGTAGCTCAGTGGTTTAGCGCGCTGGGCTACAAATCTGGCGACCCGAGTTCGAATCCCGCTCACGGCCAACACCAGTGACGATTTTCAGAATCGGTCCCGGGACTCCCCCCTAGGTCGACTCAGTCTCAAATGAGTACCTGGTGCGGTGTGTAAACATCGCCACTAGGGAGACAAAGGCGGCCGGGCGTGTTGCTGGTCACCCAGCCCCTCGTGTGTGCCGTGTCGACCTTCATAGGTGCTTGCTAACAGCACTTGCCCTTACAGTCTGTTAAGGCTACACGGGGGATCTTTGTCTTTGTGTGTGTGTGAGTGGGCTTACGACGCTTGGTGATCGCGCGGCGCCGCGCAACGAACCCGCTCACCCCGGTTCGATTTCCGGCCATGGCTAACGTCAGTGGGGCTCGGGGATGTCATAACCGCCCCCCGGAGGCGCCACCAGGCTGACCGTGCCAAGGAGAGATGCACGATTGTGCCGTAATGTAATATAAGAATATATGTATTCAGGGCGGCGCGGTGAGATGCGCTGCCGCTTCACAGCGGGAAAAGTCCCCCGGTTCGAATCCCGGCTAGGGTGCCTATTCTGCGTGGAGTTTGCATGTTCTCCCCGTTTTTCGCGTGGGTTTTCGCCGGGCACTCCGGTTTATTCCCACATTCCAAAGACGTGCTGCTGCATAGATTAATTGGCCTGCTGACTAAATTGCCCCCGGTGCCCTGTGATGGAATGGCGTCCCATCATGGGTATAGCCCTGGCTTGCGCTCTGTGTCTGCCGGGATAGGCTCAGGCTCACCGCGACCCTGTAGAGGATTAAGCGGTTTCTGACGATGAATGAACACATTGTTTGATGCTGCTGCTGCTTTGGCAGTCGCGCGTGAGCACAATTATCAGACTGGACACGTTTGTCAATAACACTGTGTGTGTGGCCTTAAGATAAAATAAATATAATACTATGTTCCGTTTGGGCCAATAGCCCCGCTTCGTAGCAGAGCACAGCAGTGTGTGGCTGGGTAAAGCACTGTGCTGTGATGTGAAGGAGCTGGGTTCGATTCCCGGTCGTATTTCAACATCTGCAGTAGGCAGACAAAAACGAGCGGGCTCAGTGTTGCACGCCTAATCTCTCGTGCATCACAATTGCCTTCATAAATGATAGCTTGCCCATAATAAGCCGAGAATGTGTCTTGTAACGTAAGTTGTTAAGTCGAGGAGCTGTCTTGTAATACGCATCGAGCCGCTAAGAAATCTTGTCATCACTGTGGGCACAGCAGCCTCTAATGTGACTGACATGTTTTGGCTCCAGCAACGAGATTGATCTCACCAGCCTGAAGCGACCCCGCAGTCGCAACGTAGAGGCCGCCTGAGTTGGACAGTCACGTCCTCAGCTCAACATGGAGCCGTGACTCACAAGGACATAGAGACGTACCGACGAGTAAGATGGAAGCCAGATCATCGAGCGACTGTGTGTGGCAATATGGCGCCGGCAAAACCGCCTGGCTGCCTCCTCCACCTCTCTGTGCTTTCCTCGCGCCTCTGAGTCGTTCTCTCGTCGAATATGTGCGGCGTTATAAATGTAAAATTATTATTATTAGATAAGCGAGTTCGAGACAGGAGGAACAGACCGGCAGCCGCACGTACAGACGTTATGACCTCATGGCCATGTGATGTAATAACATCTGGACACGCACGACAGGACAGTGTGACCTGTGGGCACACTCTAATCGCGTCATGTGACCGACCAGAGTCAGTCATTCAGTCAGCTTTTTTTATTGTGAGTTGGAACGAACCGTTGAGCTGCGTAGCTCTTTTTAACAGTTGTCCAGCGGGCAGGGGTAAGCAAGTTATAACATCTCAGGGCACCGGGGGAAATTTAGTCAGGACAATTAACCTTGGCGGCATGGCTTTGGATTTTGGAAGGAAACCGGAGTAGCCGGCGATAACCCACGTGGATACACGGGAGAACATGCAAACTCTACACAGAAAGGCGCCCGAGCCGGGAATCAAACCAGGGGGCCTCTTGCCGTAAGGCGGCAGCGCTACTCACCGCGCCACCGTGCCGCCCTTATATGAAGCTATGTGCAGCGATACGTGTTTATCTTCAACACGTTTTTACAAATCCGGCCAAGCTGGCTCGGCGGTACAGCGAGTGTCAGACTCATAATCGGAAGGTTGCGAGTTCGGTTCCTGGTTGGGGTTTTTGCCTCGGCCCATCATATCTCTGCGGTCCGTAAAAGCCAATGGTGGACGTCAGGGCTCTAAACAGGACACGAGCACCACCGCCGCAATGCTTATTTGAGCAGGAAATATCTTTGACCTGGCTCTTAGTTTTTTTTCTCCTTTCTGAAGGATCAACTGAAAAACAACGGGGAGGTCTGTGAGGAGGGTTGTGACAAGCCGCCGCTCTGCACCACCACCACCACCACGCCGTCCCTCTCAGCAATCGCTCAACAGCCCGTAATCTCCGAGCGCAATTGCGAAGCGAGATAAATGCAGCGCTCGTTATAAACCGAGTGAAAGAATCTGCTGCCTTTGTTTACGTTAGCTCCGGTCTAATGGTCACGTCGGTGGCGAGAGGAGTTCTCTATCTGGCACTCTAGTGTACACAGTAGTGAGCTCCAACCCGCGTGAACGCTGCTGTCGCGGGGGTGACGTGTAGCATCTGCTGCGTGTTTTTTTTTACAATTGCCAATTCGAATTTGATTCGATGCTTCGAAGCGTGATGGTTATATGACAGTTTCCCATTGCAACAAGTTCTTCTTTAGTCGCAGACAGCCCTTTAACATTTAGAGATATAATAGTCAGTGCTGGCCTTAAAGGCGGTGGGCATTGGCCTCTCTTATTGCTCCAGACTGAGGGGCTTCTGGCATCTGTTGAGCTTCTGGACATCGTTGTCTTTCAGCTCCTTGGCTTCGAAGTGTTTGGTAGAATTAATACCAAGTATTACTTGACTGGGATCGCGACGTGAACACTAATACCTTGATCCCCACTTTTGCCAATGTGATGGTTGTTGCTCTTCAGAGCTGTTCTTGCGGGATAGCCGTGTCACTGAGCGATCTCACTCTTTCCGTCGCGACGTTTCGCCTCCCGCGTTGCAAGCAACCTACAAAAGTAAATTGGCAATTTTATTTTAAATCGACCCAGGACACGCTGGAGGGATTATATCCTTCGGCTGGCCTGGGAACGCCTGGGAATCCCCCAGGAAGAGCTGGAA
>JAZEWU010000028.1:5880501-5891054 GCA_036362915.1 Geotria australis | reverse complement strand
TAAATCGAATATGTTTCGGAGGGGTTGTTTTTTAATCTCTTTCCGGTCGTGTTTTTTTTTCCTGGAGGGATTCCAAGTCCACTGCTGGTTGAGTTGTTACTGATACATGTAGTAATAACAATGAACTTATCTATGGGTACCTTTTTTTGCCACTACACAGATGCTGTAAAAAGAGAAAAGGTTTTGTATTAGTGCCAGAAAAAGGTTTTACCCTTTCTGGCAATAATACAAGTGTTAATATCTTTAAACACCAAATAGACACCTTTCACACAGTGTCAAGATTGCAGAAAACCACACACGCTTGTAGCAAAGCATGCAAACATGCAAAAAAGTGCTTTGATAATGTATGCAATAATGAACTTGATTTATTCAGGGTTAAAGCCTTGAGATTCATCACTCCTTTTGCAAGTGCCTCCTGTTGGTATAAAGTAACTTCAGTTTCTTACCCGTACCGTTCAAATACGTGCTGCCTTCGTTAAATTGTCCTGACTAAATTGTCCCCGATGCCCGGAGACGTTGTAACTTGCTTACACCTCCCCGCTGAACAACTGTTAAAAAGAGCTACACAGCTCAACGATGCTGACGGTGTTGATAGCTATTTGTTGCACCGTCTCCACGTTTTTGGAACAATATTGCCATGAGCTTGAGGCTACAGTCTACCTTCGATGAGCAATGTTTGATCCCAATTAGAATTATTATTTCTGCCAAGCTGCGACTGCTTAAACTTGGTATGTGTTTAAAATGTGTCATAGGGTCGCTCTTTTTAGAGTAATACCCTCCTTATAATTTATTCCCATCACAATATTTAACTGCGGTTTCTGACAATGTATGGATTGATAGATTACTTTGTATATATACATTTTTGGTCATTTATGTGTTGTTCAATGCCGTGTGTAAATGTTTAATTTGTGTTTTTTTATGGTCCGTTTTGTCAACGCGTGATTTGTATGTATTTATGTATTTACATCAATTTGCGTGTTCGGTGTGTCGCAGGGATCCCGTAAAGCGCTTCCAAGCTCACCGGGTATTTTCTGCCGTAATAATACACCTCTATCCATCTATCTAGCATCGTTTCTGTAAGCTATTCTGCCACTCTGCGCGTCTCCCCGCGTCTAAGCCTCAAAGCCTGCTTCTCGCGAACAGCACCAGCCTATGGAGAGCGGGTAACACAATAGGGCGCCTAATCCCATCCGCATCATGTGCCCACACTCTAGGCAAGAAAAATGTGCCCCCGGATCCACAAATTCCATACCCTAAGTGAACAATGATCCCTATTACCCAATGTCCCCTATCAGTAGTGCCCGTATTATAAACATGTGTACAAATCAACAGGTCATTGAGACTCGTGCGTTATCAACACAAGTGTGTGTGTGTGAGTGAGCGGGGGAGCTCTGGGGAGCGGTAGCCCAGTGGTTAGCGCACTAGGCTACGAATCTGGCGACCCGAGTTCCAATCCCGCTCACGGCCAACACCAGTGACGATTTTCTAAACCGGTCCTGGGCCTCCCCTAGGTCGACTCAGCCTCAAATGAGTACCTAGTGCGGTGTGTAAACATCGCCACTAGGGAGACCAAGGCGGCCGGCGTGGTGCTGGGTCACCCACCCCCTCGTGTGCCGTGTCGACGTTCATAGGAGCTGCTCGCTAACGGCACTTGCCCCAACAGTCTGTTAAGGCTATACGGGGGGGAATCTTTATCTTCTTTGTGAGTGGGGGAGCGCTGGTGGCGAGGTTAGCGCGCTACGAACCCAGTGATCCGAGCTCGGTCGGTTTGTGTGTAAGATGGAAGGAACCAATTGAGCTATGTAGCTCTTTGTAACAGTTGTCAGGTGAGGAGAGTCAAGCATGTTCATAGATAACTTGGGCTATAACCGGGATGGGATCCCGATCAACAAAGGGAAAATATGTTTTGTCATTCATTCATGTCAGAAACCGCTTAATCCTGTACAGGGTTGCGGTGAGCCGGAGCCTATCCCGGCAGACACAGAGCGCAAGGCAGGGTTATACCCAGGATGAGACGCCAGTCCATCACAGGGCACCGGGGGCAATTTAGTCCGCAGGCCAATCAACCTATGCAGCAGCATGTCTTTGGACTGTGGGAGGAAACCGGAGTGCCCGGCGAAAACCCACGCGGACACGAACGTGCAAACTCGACACAGCAAGGCGGCACCCGAGCTGTGAGTATCGAACCCGGGAGCCCTCTTGCTGTGAGGCGGCAGGGCTACTCACTGCGCCACCGCGCCGCCGTGTTAACGGGGTGGCTGTTAGCTGGACATCTCACGTAGTAGTCTCTGCTAGCATGTGTCATATTTTCGTGTTTGGCATGCCAAACTCTCCTCTTTCAAGGTCCCCCGGCAAGAGGCACGCCAGCGGCCCCCTCTCTCAATGTCAACGTGTTCCCAGAGATAGACAATACTTCTCTAACAAGCTGGGCCTGCCAAGGTAGTTAGGGTACACGGGGTACGCACGAAACACAGTGTAATTACGAGAGCAGCTCCTGGCAGAGGCTGTGTAGAAATCTGTGCAGTTTGAAAGCCCCTTTTAAGAGTCGGGCTTGTTATTCGTTCGGTTTTTTTGAGTAAATGTGAGAAATAATAGTTTACATGTCCGCTTGAACTGCGCCCGTTGTTTTGGCTTTTCCGCCGCTTGTATCCAAAAATGTGCTCTCAATTTCGCGTGGTGAGAATATAAAGTATTTATTCGGACCTCTCGCAACGCCACGCGCCCGTTAGTGTTCGAGAACGGCTCACGGAAGAGGACACTACAGAGATACATCTGAGGTCCCTTTAAGTATAACGGGTCCTTTTAAGTGACATTTGATCCACAGCTTAGGGGGCTGCACTTGCCTGCAGAGTAAAGGTTGTCGGTTGACAGCTCATCTCATCTCCAGCCATCCATCCATTGTCAGAAACCGCTTAATCCTGTACAGGGTCGCGGCATGCTGGAACCTATCCCGGCAGACACGGGGGGGGGGAAGGAAGGTAGAGCTATACCCAGGACGGGACGACGGTCCATCTCAGGGCACCGGGGCTGATTGATTCAGCAGGTCAATTAACCTAGGCAGCAGCCGCGTCTCTTTTTGGACTGCGGGAGGAAACCGGCGTACTCTGTGAAAACCCACGCGGACACGGGGAAAACGTGCAAACCCCACACAGGCACCCGAGCCGGGAATCGAACCCGGGAACTTCTTGCTGCTAGACAGCATCACTACTCACTGCTCCACGGTGTCGCCCTCTAGGATGACAAACTAATTATATGTGTTTTAAATTCAGGGAGCTGAAATTTTGTTAAATTAAGTGCAAAACGAAATTAAATGTTACGTCGTCTTTATGCGTGGCCAGTGGTGACTGGGCTGAGACCATCCATCAGCTCACTACGCTTGAGCATGGGCGGTCTTAGTAGCTCTGGGGCCCCAGATCAAATTCAATGATGATCCGACCTCGGTGAGGCGGAGGAGCGTTCCAAACACTGCCTCTATTAGTGGTTGTGAGTGGGGAATTGAACTCGGCTCTCCAGGTTCGTAGCGCAGTGCGCTAACTACTACCACAAAGACAAATGTACCCCGTATAGTCTTAACGGACGGTAGAGTCAAGTGCCGTTAGCGAGCACCTGTGAAGGTCGACACGGCACACTAGGAGGTCGGTGGCAATGTTTACACACCGCGGTAGGTACTCATTTGAGGCTGAGTCGACCTAGGGGAGGCCCAGAACCGGTTTAGAAAATCGTCACTGGTGTCGACCGTGAGCGAACAGGATTCGAACTCGGGCCGTAGCCAGGTTTGTGGCCGAGCGCGCTAACCACTGAGCCACCGCTGCGCGCACATACACACAAACCCACGTGCTGAAAACACGCACGCATGTAACACCTAAATATACGCAGCTCCGTAAACCGCAGTAAAGGTTAATTTATCCCGTACGAAACGAAACCACGCTTGCAAATGACAAGCAATTGTTAATTTGCAGGCTGTCGCTTATACGAGAAAAAAAAAATTCGCTCTTGTAATTGACTGTTGAAACGGGGAGCGAGAAAGCGGCGATGCTCTTTATAGGGGGCGCCTTATCTTTAAGTGGGGAGCGGTGGTTGTGGCGGTTAGCGCGCCTGGCCTACGAACCCGGCCACCCCAGTTCGATTCCTGCTCGTAATCTTAACTGCAGTGCAATCGACTCATCAATCGTGCACGCGAATGCGTTTTATTTCCTGCAATAGGCAGTAGCTCGGCGCGTTTAATAGAGTCCAAAGGCAACGATCCCCCCCCCGTGTCCGCGTGGGTTTTGGCCACAGACACCCAGTGATGATTTTTTTTCTGAACCGGTCGCCGGCCTCCCCCTAGGTCGACTCAGCCTCGTGTGTGTAACGTGGTGCCGGAGTGTCTGCCTTGCGCCCTGTGTCTGCCTGGATAGGCTCCGGCTCACCGCGACCCTGTGCGAGATTCAGCGGTTTTCTGACAATGGATGAGAATTAAACTCTGATGCCCGAGTTCGTGGCGCAGCGCGCTAACCACTAGCCATCAATTTTCTAAACCGCTTGTCCTCGTGAGGGTCGCGGTGGCAGCAGTCCAAGGAGAGTGGACCAGACATCCCTTTCCTCAGCAACAGAATTCCCGCGAATGCAAATGCGGCGGCTATAATCCAGGCGGCAACACCTAACGCGGGCGCTCGTTTTCCACGGAGGTTCTAACGATGACATTATCCCCGCACGCTCTCGCGTTAACTATCTCAGCACTCCCCCACATTGTTATTCACGCAAGAGCCAGTGATACACCCCTGGTGTTACTAACGCCTGCTTAAAGCTGCCGGCTTGAAATGTTGCTCGCGCGGCACGCTGGCCCTAGCGGGTAAATAATAATAATAGCATTTATTGAGCGCTTTTCACCCGAGGGTCACAAAGCGCTGCACAGGGCTGCGGAGAGAACGACATGTCAACAAGAAAAGAGAACGGAAAATTATCAACTTTTTTTTTGCCGCTTGGGGGTATCCCCCGCTGCTTTTACGCTGATAACAATTTTTTTTAAAAACCGAGTTTGATTCGCGGCTCGGGTGCCGCCTTTCTGTGTGGAGTTTGCAACGTTCTCTCCCCGTGTCGCCGTGGGTTGTCGGCGGCTACTCCGGTTTCCTCACACAGTCTAAGTAAGGGCACACTGCTTGCGTAGGTTAATTGGCCCTGCGGACTAAATGTCTCCTGCGATGGACTGGCTTCAGATCCTGGGTAGGTAGGGTCGTGCCTTGCGCCCTGCGTCTGCCGGGATAGGCTACAGTTTCACCGCGACCCTCTATGGGATTGAGTCGCTACTGATAGTGAATGAGGAATGAATGAATAAACGTCCCCCGGGTGCTAAGAAGAAGGAAGAGGGGCGGCGCGTTCAGTGCAGGGCAGGCCACGGTGGCGTAGTGGGTAGCGCTGCCGCCTCACTGCAAGAAAGTCCCGGGGTTCGAATCTCGGCTCAGGGGCCTTTCTATGTGGGGTTTGCATGTTCTCCCCGTGACCGCGTGGGTTTGCGCCGGGCATTCCGGTTTCCTCCCACCGTCCAAAGACATGCTGCCAGGTTAATTGGCGTATTGACTAAATTTCCCCAGGCTCCCTGCGATGGACTGGCGTCCCATCGTCGGTGTTCCCTGCCTTGTGCCCTGTGTCTGTCGGGATAGGCTCCGGCTCACCGCGACCCTGTACAGGATTAAGCGGTTTCTGAAAATGGATGGATGGATGGATGAATGTGTAGCCTCGCGCTTTGCGGGTTCAACAAGTCAACAACAACAACAACAAAAGGGGCTCATGCGAACTTTGTTCGTTCCACAATGACGAATTATTTAAGTTTATTTTAGTTTAAGACCGCGCAGCTCGCAACTCGTGATTTTCCGAGAGTTTCCCTTCTGTCGTGTTTGGTTTGTGGCAAGAATTCACCTCTTCCCGGCGTGTTTGTTGTGTCAATGCAGGAATCCCGTAAAGAGCTTGCAAGCTCACCGGGTATGTTCTGCTGTCATTCTTGCGATACAGTAGGTATTTATTTGAGGCTGAGTCGACCTAGGGGAGGACCAAGGACCGGTTCAGAAAATCGTCACAGGTGTTGTCCGAGAGCGGCAATCGAATTCAGGTCGCCAGATGTGTGTCCCAGCGCGCGAACCACTGAGCCACCACTCCCCACACAAAGATAGATCCCCCTTATAGCCTTAAGAGACTGTAGGGTCAAGTGCTGTTAGCGAGCACCTATGAAGGCCAGAAACGGCACACGAGGGGGTGGGTGGCCAGCACCACGCCCGGCCGCCTTTGTCTCCCTAGTGGGGATGTTTACACACCGCACTAGGTACTCATTTGAGGCTGAGTCGACCTAGGGGAGGGCGCAGGACCGGTTCAGAAAATCGTCACCGGCGTTGGCCGTGAGCGGGATTCGAACTTGGGTCGCCAGATTCGTAGCCCAGCGCGCTAACCACTGAGCCACCACTCTCACCACACTCCCGCACACGCAAAGACAAAGGGATCCCCCCCGTATATCATTGTCACCGCTCCCCACACGCAAACACACGCACAGGTTATTAAGGGCACAACCAGTCGAACTCTGCTGAGGTTGAGTCACGCGTCGCCGCGGTGCGTGGGGGGCCCTCGGCGATGCGCGCCCGTGTCGTGTTTACCGTTGATCTCGGAGCCGCTTTTCGTGCGATATAATGTAGGTCTGCGCGGCGCGCGCTCGTCTCCTCCTTCCGATAAAGGTGTTTAATTAGGAGCGCCGCTCACACATCACATCCCTTTATCAACAAGTGTGAATAGCTGCCTCTTTCGGCTGAGTGCGCGCCGGCGCCGCCTGCGTACGCGCGCGCGCCTTTGTCACTGCGGGGGAGCGGTGGTTGTAGTGGTTGGCGCGGGGCTGCGCCGCTGAGCCGGCGAGCCGAGTTCGATTCCCGATCAAAGCCCAACACCGGTGATAGTTGTTTGTTGTTGTTATTATTATTACGGGAGAAAAATACCCAGCGAGCTTGCAAGCTCTTTACGGGATTCCTGCGACGCAACAAACATGCGAATTGATGACAATAATTTAAAATATTTCACATATAACACGCATTTTTTTTCATCAACCAACAAAACAAACATTTACACGTAGCAATATAAGCTAGTAAAAATGCATACTGGTGCTGGGACTCCCCTAGGTCGATTCGGCCACAAACGAGTACTTGGTGCATTGCTGTGTGAGTATTGTGACGGGCGTGGTGCTGGTCACCTACCCACTCGTGTACTAACAGTACTTGAGCCGACAGTCCGTTGAGGATGCACGGGAGATCTTTTTCTTCGTAACCCGAGTTCGATTCCCGTCAAGGGCCAACGTTAAGTGACTAATATTTGTTTTGAACATTGCCTTGGGGGGGCATCCCGCTCAGTCGACTGACAGCATGTACATGAAAACCTAGACATACTTTGGTAAATATCAGCACTGGGGTTGTGGCGGTGGCGGGGGAGACAAAGGCGGTCGGGCGTGGTTGTTGTCCACTCCCGCTCACTCCCCGCCATCACCCGCCCCCCCTCCCCTCCCACCCCGTTGTGTGCCGTGCCGGCCTACTTCAATCGTACTCGCTAACAGCACTTGCCCCTACAGTATGTTAAGGCTATACGGGGGATCTTTGTCTTTACATATCTTCGAGCGCGGTGCAGCCACGACCGTCCGCAGTCTCTGACCGCGACACTTTGCGTTCTGTACGGACGAGCACGCACAAAGACAAAGATCCCCCGTATAGCCTTAACAGACTGTAAGGGGAAGTGCCGTTAGCGAGCACCTATAAAGGTCGACACGGCAGACGAGGGGGTGGGTGACCAGCACCACGCCCGGCCGCCTTTGTCTCCCTAGTGGCAATATTTACACAACGAACCAAGTACTCATTTGTTGCTGAGTCAACCTAGAGGAGGCCCAGGACCGGTTCAGAAAATCGTCACCGGCGTTGGCCGTGAGCGGGATTCGAACTCGGGTCGCCAGATTTGTAGCCCAGCGCGCTAACCACTGGGCTACCGCTCCCCACCGTTAGCACACGCACACACACACACACGCGCGCCACGCACACATATATATTCATATCTCTCTCGCTCTCTTTTTAGCGAAATAGAAAAAAAAAGATCTGCGGGTCTGATGCCAAAAAACTTCGCACCCAATTTGCAGCTGTACGTTTCACCCTCCATTCAACAGCTGTCCCACAATTAAAAAAAACCACATGTGTCTATATTAGGATGCCGACAAAGGGAAGATGTCTTCTTCATATCGGAGGGGAGTGGATCTCTCTTTCGGAATAGCTTACCTATTGGCAGGAATTGGGAAACACTCACTCTAGGGAAACTCGATTCTTTGTAGCCCAGCTATGAGAACGCATTCCTTGTATTTCATACTTCTGAAAGGTAGCATCAGCATCCACGCGGACACGGGGGAGAACGTGCAAACTCCACACAGAAAAGGCACCCGAGCCGAGAATCGAACCCAGGGTATTTTTGCTGTAGGAGCGGTGTTCCCGTGCGTTGCGCCCAATGCCACCGTAGCGGCGTGCCCTCCACGCGCCGTCTCACCAACACGAACCCGCGCGCAACTTTGTTCGCCACTTCAAATGTAGTACCTTCATCCATCCATCTATTATCAGAAACCGCTTAATCCTGTACAGGGTCGCGGTGAGCCGGAGCCTATCCCGGCAGACACAGGTCGCAAGGCGGCAGGGTTATACCCAGGATTGGACGCCAGTCCATCACAGGGGCAACCGGGGGCAATTTAGTCTGCAGGCCAATAAACCTATGCAGCAGCATGTGTTTGGACTGTGGGAGGAAACCGGAGTGCCCGGCAAAAACCCACGCGGATACAGGGCGCACATACAAACGCCACACAGAAAGGGACCCGAGACGGGATTCGAACCCGGGTGCTTCTTGCTGTGAGGCGGCAGCGCTACTCACCGCTACCCCAACGTGCCGCACCCACCAGCCCTGGAACCGTGGAGGATTAAATCAGAATGTGCGATGAATACAACGTGGGGTTTCCCGTCGCGTAAGGGGCCGAACGCGATGACTCTCCTGCTGAGTGTGGGCGACACAGGACCGCGGGCTGCGGTGTGCAGGAGTGTGCAGCTGTGTGTGTGTGTGTCTCGGGAGGGCTGTGTGGAGCGGTCGCTCAGTAGTTAGCGCGCTGGGCCACGAACCTGGCCACTCGAGTTCGATTCCCGCTCACGACCAACACCAGTAACGATTTTCTGAACCGCTCCTGGGCCTCCCCCAGGTCGACTCAGCCTCAAAATGAGAGCCGAGTGTGGTGTGTAAACATTGCCACTAGAGGGGCAAAGGCGGCCGGGCGTGGTTCTGGCCAACGACGCACTCGTGTGCCGTGCTGGCCTTAATAGGTGCTACTCGCTCACAGCACTTGCCCCTACAGTCTGTTGAGGCTATACGGGGGATCTTTGCCTTTGTCTCGTATCCCACGAGGCTCCGTGTAAACTAATGTCGGGGTAGTTTGTAATGGTGACGTTGATGATGTCGTAACCGGGTGTTGTGTTATTGTCGTGTTTGTGAGACCTACCTAAGACTGCCCGCGCGTTGTTCTTTATTGGACACAAAGACAAAGATCCCCAATGTAGCCTTAGTTGACTTTTGGAGCAAGTGCTACTAGCGAGTAGCACCTACGAAGGCCGGTACGGCACACGAGAGGGGGAGCGTCGCCAACACCACGCCCGACCGCCTTTGTCTCCCCTAGTGACGATGTTTTACACATCGCACCAGGTATTCATTTGAGGCCGAGTCGCCCTTGGGGAGGCCCAGGGCTGGTTCAGATGATCAACACTGGTGTTAATTCTGAATCGAACTCGGGTCGGTGGGTTCGTAGCTCAGTGCGCTGAGCGCTGTGACCGCCGCTCCCCACATCATACGACGCACCCCTGGTCTATCCACTGCTGGACGAAGGTCGCCCTATATCCGAGTTGTTTGACCGTACCTCACCACTTTGGTTCGTAGCGCAGTGCGATAATAGCTCCCGCGCGCGACCGCTCCAAGCGATGCAGTTGTAAGTGTAGTCTATATAAATACAAAGATCCCCGTATAACCTTCACAGACTGTAGGGCCAAGTGCTGTTAACGAGCGGCTATGAAGGCCAGCATGTCACACGCGGAGGTGGGTGACCATCACGACGCGCGGCCGCCTTTGTCTCCCCAGTGGCGATGTTTACACACCGCACCAGAGACTAATTTGAAGCTGAGTCAACCTAGGGGAGGCCCAGGACCGGTTCAAACATTCGCCACTTATTGGGCCTGAGCGGGACTCGAACTCGGGTGGCGCTGTTAGTAGCACAGCGCGCTAACCACTGCGCCACCGCTCCCCACATGCGCCCGCATACATACACACACACATGCGTGTTCACACACTCACGCACAGCTACGGGAGGCAGAGTCTAAGCGAACTCGGCAACACAGTGATATATAGATGTTTATTATTAGAGCAGAAAAATACCCAGTGAGCTTGCAAGCTCTGTACGGGAAAGCATCCTGCATGGTGGTTGCTCTTTAGAGCTGTTCTTTCGGGATAGCCGTGGCTTTGACTGGAAGAATATATAATAAGTG
>JAZEWU010000028.1:5854533-5873766 GCA_036362915.1 Geotria australis | reverse complement strand
GAGGAAACCCACGCAAAACAGGGGGAGAACACACACACTCCACACAGAAAGGCGCCCGAGGCGGAAATTGAACCGCCACGGGCAGGACGCGGTTTCTGTGAGGAGGCGCGGATGTTACTGCTGCATAGACACCTTGCCGCCCCAATAGACATCATAAAAAGCTTGTCTACGGGCAGAACGTGCGAACTAAACTCTACCGGCGTGTACAAGTGCGAGCGCGGACGCATGAAAGACAGATGAGTTTACGTGAAGGTAGCCTGATGCACTGCATTGGAGGGGAGCGGTGGCGCAGTGGTTAGCGCACCGCGGTGTGAACTCGGCCGCAGTTTTAACACTAGTGCCCGAGTGATTGCCAATGGGGTGCCAGGTCCCGCGTTCCCACACACTCCTTCCCCTTCACTAACCCACACGCACCAGCGTGGTGAAGTATGGTCAAACAACACGGCGTGCGGGAGGCCGTCAATCCAGCATGGCATTGAGCAAGGGCTGTGCGAGCGTTCCAATCCTTCGCGCTCCCGCAAAGGAGCTGGTGCTCCTCCGCTATAGCTCCAGCCGGGTCGTCCTCTCGGGTACGTCTCCCTCCTTTGACTGCCGCTCCGTCACCGGTCTCGTGTGTCGACTAGCGATCGTCTCCGCAGCTGTGCTTTCGGGGTAGCCGTGTCTAGTGATCCAGGCTATCCCGAAAGAACGGCTCTGAAAAGCGACCATCATGAATCGAGCCGTGAAAACCTACATCAGTACTTTGTCTTTTTCTCTGATGTTAAAACTACACAGAAAACACTGTCAACGCACTGCAGACATACAACGAAACACGTTTCAGCCGAACTTAGTCATTAGCCTAATGCCTCCAATGCGGGAGGCGAAATGTCGCGAAGGTGAAAGGGAGGGGGATCACTCAGTGACAGGGCTATCCCTAAAGAGCAGCTATGGATATAAATTGCCGTGACAAAGCTACATCAGTACATGATGTAGCTTTGTCACGGCTCGATCCACGATGATTGCTCTTCAGTGCTGTTCTGTCGGGAGAGCATACATAAGTATATCAACCATCTCTTCCATTTGCCTGTCCCGCCGAAGCACATTAACCTTTGGGAGCAATGCCCGTAACGTTAACACTGAGCCGGGCTGTCGTGGCTAAGCCGTGCGTGCCCTGTGACCCAGCAAAGCGTGGGGGGGTGGGGGGGGGGCGGCGAGGGTTGGCGGATCACCGCGTGATTGTTGTGGAACTCCCTCGGCGTGGGCGTTGGGGCGATACCATACTGCTGGCTCACCAGAAGAAGGCAGTACTACACGCCAGCTATAGCAGTCGGTCCGGGGATTGAGCGTTGCGCCCTCGCACACGCGGGGATTTTTTTTCTTCTCTTTCTCCCGATTGCTGCGGTTTGTTCCCCCGCTTGTAATAAACCCTCATCGTAAATTGGCTGAAAAATATCGTGAGATATATTTAAAAAAACAACACCCAGTGCGGCAGGACACTCGTGAAAAATGGTCTTACGACTCGGCGTGGAATTCCTGGATTAATAAGTTTATTATCAAAATGATAACGTATGCTGGGATAGACTCCGGCTCACCGCGACCCTGTACAGGATTAAGCGGTTTTTGACGATGGATGAACGGATAACCTTTTGTTTTGGCGGTCACTTCGTCGCACGTCTGGCCATTCGGCCATCGTCCTATCGTCCTGACCAGCGACGTGTCTCGGCTGATCCTACTCCTGAGTCCCATAAAGAGCTTATAAGCTCACTGGATATTTTTCTTCTGTAATAATAAACACCTATCTATCTATCTATACTTCTCTCGAGGGTCAACGCGTTGGCCACACGTCGCGTACATTTTCTAAAAACGCGAGTTCCTCTTTCCGTCCATCAGTGTGAGATTCCGAGAAGGCATCTCTCTCCGTCTGTCTCTTTCTCTGTCTTCGTGTTTCTTTCGGAGCGTTTCTTCAGCGTCTGTGATTAGACAAATGCTGTACGTTGTGCCCTGGGTCTACACTGCTCAACACCCATAGCCCTTCTCACGTAATGACGGTGTCGACTGGATCACTCCACACGGCTATCCCGTGAGAACGCCTATGCAGTTATTCTCACACGTCGCGCCGGGGCAACCGTGCATCAATACTCTGGTCAATACCATCAACGTTTGGGAAATCACACAAGTCCAATGACTCAGATGCGTCCGGAGCCTGTGTACTTGTTGGGGAAATCACGTAAGCCGCCCCCCCCCCCACCGTCGTGTAATGTAACGTTATCTCTAAAGAGCTTGTCGTCTTTCCGCAAGCAGGCACTTGTCAGTCGTCGTGACAGACTCAAACGACGGCTTGTTTTGTACGTTTCAGAACGCGTTAGCCTCTCGCCCAAATACAAACCATCAAGGGGACCGTATGTTGCTGGGCGCTTGGCGTTGTGGGCACCTTACAGGCTGTGGTGAGCTACCGCGACTATAAAAAAATAACACGTGAATTCAACGGTCACACGCTCACACGTTGAATCAAAAACGCGTACGTTGCCTATCAGTGCGACGTCCACCTGGCTATATTGAGTATTCAGTTAAGTGTGTGCCTTTGTAACGTAACGCACAGCCCATTGTTGATCAACTGCTGGATGAAGGTCTCCCGCACGCCGTGTCGGTCGTGGGGGCTGTTCGACCATACTTCACCACGCTGGTCAGTGCGGGATTGTGAACGGGAGTGGGTATGAATGGGAGTTTCGGCAACACGACCGGTTGTGTATACGCATGTCCGCGTGGGTTTTCGCTGGGTACTATAGTTTCCTCCCACAGTCCAAAGACATGTTGCCTATGTACTGTTGTAGGTTTTCACGGCTCGATTCATAATGGTTGCTCTTCAGAGCTGTTCTTTCGGGACGGCCGTGTCGAGCGATCTCCCTCTCTCCCTCGCGACGTTTTGCCTCCCACGTTAACGCCTGATGATGCTTCCAACGTGGGAGGCGAAACGTTGCGAGGGATTTACCTGGAAATGTTCTAGATTCAACAAGACAGAAGATCCCCCGTATAGCCTTAACAGACTGTCAAGGGTTGTTAGCGAGCACCTATGATGACCAGCACGGCACACGAGCTGGCCGTGGGTAGTTAGCACCACGCCCGGCCGCCTTTGTCTTCCTATCGGCGATGTTTACACATTGCAGCAGGTTCTTATTTGAGGCTGAGTCGACCTAGAGTGACCATGCATAGACACAGATACATACACGCACAGAGACAGATAGATTTGGAAGAGATACAACAAGGTGCTCTGGTTGAACATGTAGATAAACACAAAGATAGTGCCAAAGATCCCCCTTGTAGCCTTCACAGTCTGTCGGGTGAAGTGCTGTTAGCGAGTAGCACCTTTCAAGCTAATGCACATTCACACACACTGAGTTACAGACACCACCCGGTGCGAGGTTTCAACTGACGGAATGGTTTGACCAGAACGCCCGGCCACCTTTGTCTTCCCAGTTCCGATATTCACACCCCGCACCAGGTGCTCTTTTAGGGCAGATTCGACCTAGGCTCAGGACCGGCTCTGACATCACTCGCCACGGATGATAGCCGTGGTGCGGGAATTTAAATTGAGATGTCTGGGTTCTTAGCACAATGCCGCGAATCAATGTGGCACCTATTTCCACGTACCAAGATAAAGATCCCCCGTATAGGCTCAGAAGACTGTTGGGGCCAAGTGTTGTTAGCGAGTAGCACCCATGAAGACAGCAACGGCAAACGAGAGAGTGGGTGACCAGCACCCCAAAAGAAAAATATCCCCCGTATAGCATTTATAGCATTAAGAGACTGTCGAGTCAAGTGCTGTTTGCGAGCACCTATGAAGGCCAGCCAACACGGCACACAAGGGGGTGGGTGGCAAGCGGCACGCCCGGCCGCTGTTGTCTCCCGAGTGGCGATGTTTTGCAAACCGCACCAGGTAGTCATTTGAAGCTGAGTCGACCTAGGGAAGGCTCAGAACCTGCTATGAATATTGTCACTGGTGTTTGCCGCGAGCGGGAATCGAACTCGGGTCATAACCGGCCTCTCAGCGCTGCGCGCTAACCGCTGCACCACCGCTCCTCACGGCCAATAGCTCACGCCCGTTATCAAAGACAAAGATCCCCCGTATAGCCATAACAGATCGTAGGGTCAAGTGCTGGTTAGCGAGCACCTAGTGAAGGTCGACACGGCACACGAGGAGGTGGGTGACCAGCACCGCGCCCGGCCGCCCTTGTTTCCCTGGTGGCAATGTTTTCACACCGCACTAGGTACTAATTTGAGGCTGAGTCGACCTCGGTGAGACCCAGGACCGGTTCAGAAAATCGTCATTGGTGTTGGCCGTGAGCGGGATTCGAACTCGGGTCACAGCCAAGGTTTGTAGCCCAGCGCGCTAACCGCTGAGCCACCGCTCCCCACCGCCAACAGCCCACAGCCGTTCTCACAAACACAAAGATCCCCCGTGTAGCCTTAAGAGGCTGAAGGGTCAAGTGCCACACGCAGACACACACGCAGATCGAGTTAAGCGAAAGATACACGCAGCGGGTTAAGCGAGAGATACGCGAGAGATGATGCCGATACTGAGATAAGGAGAGAGGGATTATAGAGCGCACGCGGTGTGCCCTATAATTACCGTCCCGCACCGGGTGTCTATTTAATTTGGCTCAAGTTTTCCCATTCATTCGCACTCGGACATCGTGTTGATAGTTTGATTAGCGGAGACTGTCAGCGCGGCAATTAAGCTCTCCCGAGTTCGAACAAGCATCCGATAGACTGAAAATTAGCATTAAAACTGTGTTCTACAATACGCTGCAATGGGAAACTGCCCCCCGCCTCTACACATATCTTGTTCTCCCTATTTGCAAAGCCGCCTCGTAAATGTTTTTTTAATGATCGGTTTATACGTCGGCGGTAAGAAATTGCACGAGAGAAAGAAATATAATTTTTTTTTGTTTAGCGCTATTTGGAGAGAGGCGAGAAAACGGACTCCCTCCCCTCGTTCCTCATCCGCCCCCCAATAATACAAATTACAAGGCAGAGAAATCGGATCACCATTATGGGTTTGCGTCTGAATACTATTGTGTGACAATAGGCGTGCATCGAACAGAGACTTCATTCGAAGCGGATGAGTCGTCCGTTGAAAAGACAGCGCAATCAAGTTAAGAGGAGCCGTCACCTCGAATGTCTGCAGTCCAAACCGCCGCTCAGTGGACTGCGATGCAATGCCGCATGCACACGCGTTGTCTTCCCATCAGCAAGTTTAATTGGCTCCGCAATGTGTGCTTCGAAAGAACATTTGGTCCAGCTCTCGTACGCTGGGGTTTTGTTGATCGGAGACCGGGTCTGCGTTCCAGACCCGGGGGTTGGTGGGTCAGCCAGTGGGAAGCTTCTGCAACAGCCCTCGTGGTGGCTATCTGATGATAGAACCGCCGGCGAATGATGCAGAGTGAGTAGCGGGCATTCCCGCGTTGTCCTTGATACGAGGTATTGACTCGCACAGAAATTCATGGAGTTACACGGAGACCGATGGGTTTACATAGAGAGCCGCATCTGCACTTGGAGGTCCGTTGACTCACAAAGAGATTTGCGGGCTTGCAATAGAGACCAACGTTTTCACGTAGAGACCCATTTCCTCACACGGAGACCCATAGACTCGCGTGGAGCAATCATGGACTTAATGAGGGACCCATAGATTCACAGAGACACCTTTTGACTAACGTTGAGTGATCCACAGACGTACACAGACAACTACAGATTCACGTACAGACCCGGAGATACAAACAGACTCTTCTGTGCTGACTACAGTGGGAAGTCGGTGAGCTGTGTGCATACGTTCAAGTCTAGGTCGGTGAGTGAACCAGTGGACGGCTTGAGGAGTCGATGAGTTTCCGTTACAATGAATCAATTCATAGAGATCCGCACACTCGCTAATGAAATGCACGTTTGCCCATGTTACACGTGTTCCCGTTTAGTGTGTTGTGTACTATGTATGTTTCACTTATGTAACTTTGCCCCGGGGGAGTAGTGGTGCTGCGGTTAGCGCCCCGCACTGTGAAACCGACGGGCTAAAGTTCGATTCCCGGTCACGGCTAACACCGGTGACTCGGTCACATTTCAACCGGTCCCGCCTTGCCACCCTCCCCCTTTACCAAATCGCGCCGCCGACCGGCGTGGTGAAGTATGGTCAAACGACCGTGCAAGAGGATCGCCACAGCACTTAATTCCACCGCAGTATAAACTAGCAGTGTGTTCTCAAACACGATGTACATTTTTACTTTTTATAATGACCGTGTCCGCCGTTAGTTCTGCACGCATACGCTTCCACGTCTGTTGTCCTCCAGTGTTTACCAAGCGGCACATTCATCAACGTGGTGAAGTATGGTCAAACCACCCTCCCCCCCCCTCTCCCCTTCCACCACGACTTGCACAGCGTGGGGGGGGCGTTGTCATCCAGCAGTGGATTGACAAACTGCTGTAACATACACGTGCACATGCCTATTGTGAAATGTAAGAGGCAGCAGGCGTGCGTATGTGTGATACGTACGCATTACGCAAGTGTCGAAGCCCGGTTTTCATCAGATGCTCGTACACACTTGCACGCAGATTGTCGCTTGACCCAAACTCAACGTCTCCACTGCTGGATGAAAGTCAGTTACCTTTACACTCCAGGCAGGGTGTCTATGCAGTGGTAACTTCGGCGCCGAATAGAGAGAAGGTCCCGCCCGAGGTGGTTCGATTTCCGCCTCGGGCGCCTTTCTGTGTGCGGCTTGTGTGTTCTCTCCTGTCCTGCGTGGGTTTCCTCCGGGCTCTCCGGTTTCCTCCCATTCCTAAAAAAAACAGCATTAATTAATTCGCCGATAACATCATAATGTATAGGACGCAGTTACTGGCAAATGTTGGCACTGGCTAACCGCGTTAGCTGCCTTCCCCGCGGCCTCTCTGCGGTTTCCTGGCACGCTTGAAACATGAGTATTGATGTAGGTTGTCACGGCTCGATTCATGATGGTTGTTCTTCAGAGATGTTCTTCAGATATGTTCTTTCGGGATAGCCGTGTCGAGCGATCTCCATCTCTCCCTCGCGACGGTTCGCCTCCCACGTTGGAAGCAGTAACGCCTGATGATGCTTCCAACGTAGGAGGCGAAACGTCGCGAGGATGGAGATCGCTCTATACGGCTATCCCGGAAGCATATCTCCGAAGAGCAACCATAATTTATCATGAGTTACAATGCTGTGCATTGCAACGTTAATTCAAGAAACGCCGTGACGTTCCGAGTAACGATCGTGCCTCGCACTAGCAAGCCAGCGCCGCTGTTGTGTGCTGCATATCTCACCACAAAGTCTGCCACAAACCCAAACATATAGAGGCTATAACAATTGCAAGTGAAATTAAAAAAATATTTCTAATAATAACATTCCAATCATTCCTAATGCGGCGCGGCAGGGTGATGTAGCGGGCAGCGCTGCTGCCACAAAGCAAGAAAAACCCCGGTTCGATTCCCTGCTTGGGTGCCGCCTTTCTGTGTGGAGTTTACGTGTTCTCCCCCCATGTCCGCGTGGGGTTTTCATCAATGAGTGAAAGCCTGAATTCGCCGTGATGTTATGAGGGATTACTTTTTTTTACCGCATGTTACCACTCTGGTCAGGGCGGATTGCTACAGTGCAGAGAGAGAGAGAGTGGGGTGATGAGTTCTTGGAAAGGGCCAGGGACACTATCTGACACTGTTCGCCACTGATGTTATCCGCGCTCGGCGCGCTAACCACCACACCACCGGCCCACCCCGATTGAGCAAAGTTGCACAGGTATTGCATTCTACCATTGACCACACAAACACACAGTTCTTAGAATTTGGGACTAGACTGAAGGTTCCCTTGTGAAAGAGGCACCTGACTCAAGACCAGACATTTAAAGACGTAGGACGTTCAGCCAGTGGGCGCAGCAATCGAGAGTGCAGGCGGTGCAGCTGCGCCGGAGACCTAAAGTAGATGGGTTAGCGGTGTAGTGTGCGGACCACAGCGCCACCGCTCCCTATGAACAAGACAAAGACAAGACAAAAATCCCCTATATAGCCTTAACAGACTGTTGGGGCAAGTGCCGTTAGCGAGCACCTATGAAGGTCGACACAACACACGCAGACACATACACGGAGCAAGCAAGAGCATGCATTTCAGGCTGGGGCTTTAATTGTCAATAATAATACTAGATGTTAATCAGCCTTGCTCTGTCCACTGCTGAATGCCTCCCTCGGCACGGCGTCGCAAATCTGCCACGGGCACGCGATAACAATAATTTGTTAGATGTATATCGTAGCGCCGTTTCACACAGAGCTGCCGAGGCGCTGCAAGAAACCACAGAGAGGCGGGGGGGGGGAGGGAGGAGGCAGCTACGCGGTCAGTCGGCGCCAACCCGCAAGACATTGTGTGTCTATATATCATGACTTTATCGGGCAATTAATTAATCGGTGTTTTTTTAATTGTGGCAGGATAGGGGTGGGGGGGGAGAACACACAAATTCCATACAAGAAAGGCGCCCGCAGCGGGAATTGAACCGCCTCGGGCAGGACCTTCTAGCTGTGAGGCGGCGCGGTTGTTACCGCTGTGCAGACACCACGCCGCCGATTCATCTCCCTCCCACGCGCGACCGCATCTCGGCTCTTTATTATCTTTTATTATCTCCGTGGTGGTCTTCCTCTCGGCGGTGTTTTCCGTCCTTTGGTCTGCCATTCTGTCCACGGGCTCGACCATCAATCGCGTCCGATCTCAAGTCAAGAACAAACACAAATGTACGTTATCTGAGAATTGCTGTTAAGAGCTGCTCTTGCGGGATAGCCGTGTCGAGCGCTACCCTCTCTCTCTCCTTCGCGGCGTTTCGCATCCCACGTTGGGGGCTACCTCATGCTTCTGTCTGTCATACATCGAGCCGTGAGAACATACTTTGATATATTGCACGTTATCTCATTTATTGATGTAGGTTTTTCACGGCTAGATTCACGATGCTTGCTCTTCAGAGCTGTTCTTTCGGGATAGTCCGTGTCGAGCGATCTCCGTCTCTCCCTCCCACGCTGGAGGCGGAACGTCGCGAGGGAGAGACGGAGATCGCTCGACACGACTATCCCGAAAGAACAGCTCTGAAGAGCCAACCATCGTTAACAGATTGTAAGAACACGTGAGCGCAAACCGCTTGAGTGACGCGGGTCACTTTTCTCCGATCCATGCGTCAGGATGACGACAATGATGGTGATTGCGGATGATGAAACAAGCGATGATGATGGTGATAACAATGATGTAAATGCGTCGGTGTAGCGAACACGGCGCGGCGTGTTAAGCGCGCGCCTGTCCGTGCTGACTGCAGAAACTCGCGAGCACAGGAATGCGTGCTGTAACAGAAACGTGTCTCGGCACGCTGCAATGCCGTCCGCTCAGTCGTGGTTCAATCAAGCCGCACTGATGACACCGCGAGTCGAAACCGTTCTAGAGCTCGCTCGCTTGCTATGCCCGAACCCAACGCTGCTGTAAAGAGGAACTATTCCACGGACGGACGCGCGGCCAGAACGCGGACGTGTCAACAGCAAACAAACCACTTGTATTTACCGATGTAGCTTTTCACGGCCTCGATTCATGACGCTTGCCGCTTCGGAGCTGTTCTTTCGGGACAGCCGGCGTGTGTCGAGCCATCTCCATCTCTGTCCCCGCGACGTTTCGCCTCTCACGTTGGAAGCCTGTTGATGGACGATCGCTCCACACGGCTATCCCGAGAGAACAGCTCTGAAGAGCAACCATCAACACTTGTATCTATTTATTTATCTCACTCGCGCGGCTGGTCGGAGAGGGGGGGGTTGACAACCGTTATCTGTGCCGTGTTTGTTTTTTCTAACACGTGGCTGGTTTTCAGGCGCAATGTGGGGGTGGTGGGGGGCACAGACGTGTGGGGGGCACGGCTCACGGGCACGCGGCGACGTTCAGACTTCTGAGTCGCTGTGCGGTTTTAGTCCCGGACTGATAAGGTACACACCCAACCGAGCAGGCCAACGCGAGAGGCCGATAACGGCACTAAAATAGAAGTCGGTAGAGAAGAGGGCTGGGTCGGCGCCAACGCGTGGGGAGCGGCGCTGGGTTCGCTCGATTTTGTTTGGCTCCAGTGCGCAGAGATTAAAATGTTAAAGGGGCCCATCAAGCCCTGCTGACTTCTTCCCAGCCCTTCATTGGTCAATAAAGAAAGAACAGCGTCGGATAGCAATTCTCAACGCGACATTAGTCGATCCATCCATTCATTGTCAGAAGCCGCTTAATCCTGTACAGGGTCGCGGTGAGCCGCAGCCTGTCCCGGCAGACACAGGGCGGAAGGCAGGGTTATACCCAGGACGGGATACCAGTCCATCACAGGACACCGGCGGCAATTTATTCCGCAGGCCAATTAACCTACGCAGCAACATGTCTTTGCACTGTGGGAGGAAACCGGAGTGCCCGGCGAAAACCCACGCGGACACGGGGAGAACGTGTAAATTCCACAAAGAAAGTCACCCGAGCCCGGGTTTGAACCCGGAAGCTTGTTGCTGTGAGGCGGCAGCGCTGCAGACGCCCCGTTGTGTTTTTATGCTACGTGTATATGTGCATCACGCGAGCCGAGCATTGACGCGTGCTGCGCCGCGGTCCAAACCAACGTTCTTTGCAAAGCCACACTAATGCTCACCGATAAAAAAAAAACACATGCAACGTAATAATCTGCAGCCGTTTATCACTCCACTGCTGGATGAAGATCTCCTCCCCACGCCGCGTTGCGCAGAAGGCGTGGATGTTTGTCCATACTTCACCGCTATGGTCAATGCGTGTTTGTCGAGGGTGGAGGGAGCACCAGGACCGGTTCAGATGTTACTGGTCACTGAATGTTAGCCGTGGCAGGGGATAATGCTCAGGTCGCCAGGTTCATAGTACATTGCGCTAACCACTGCGCCATCTCTCCCCCCCCACTCTAATTATGGGCGGGGTGGCGTGGGGATGGGTTGTGGGTGTCTGGGTGTCGACAGGACCGCTCTACGTCTCACTCGCCACTGATGTTAGCCGTGACCTTGAATCAAACCTAGGTGGTAAGGTTCGTAGTGTACGGCTCACGGGCTCATCGTCAATTAACCGAGCCGTACGCCTCTCGTGGAGTGTGACGCTAAAGCCGATACCCAGCAAAGGTATGCGTTCAGCAACTTATACCAATCATATTTTAAAGGATTTTTTGACAATCCACTGCTAGATGAGGGACTCCCGGTGCAGTGTTGGTCACCGGGGGGTTGTTTGACCATACTTCACCATGCCGGTGGGTGCGAGTTTGGCAAAGTGACCTCTCTCTGCTCGTGCATCATTCGCTGCTAATGTAAGTCGTGGCTGGGAACCGAACTCTAGTCCCGGGTTCACTGCGCAGTGTGCTAACCATTGCGCCACCGCTCACACCCAAATTAATGATAATTAAGTGCGTAATGGGCTGTAACGAGTCCCGTTCCACGCCTCTTCCAACCTCCCGTCGATTCCAGTGATTCACGCGATTCAGTCTCGATCCGATTCCTGTTTCTCACAATTGTAACAGTCACCACAATAATAATAATAAATTGAAATTATTATTATTATTATTGTGGTGACTGTTACGGTCTCTATTGGCTGGGTGAGTCACGTGAACCCGTTAAATACGAGTCGAAAAACAGCTATTGTCACACACCCACTTCAACTATTTTAACTACCTTGTATGTTTTATTTTTTATCTTATTTATTTTGGCACTTATGTGCAATGCTGTGTGTAAATGGTTATTTTTTTGTTTTTGTTTGGTTAATTAGCAATGTAAGCAATTTAATTATTTATTATAAATGTGCGTGTTTGTTGTGTCGCAGGGATCCTGTGAAGAGCTTGAAAGCTCACTTGGTATTTTTCTGCTGTAATAATGAACACTTATCTGTCAGCACTTTGTGACCCTCGGGTGAAAGGCGCTCTATAAATGCTATTATTATATAGTATCTCGAGCTCCATAACCAGCGATGAACCGTTGCATCATCCCACTCATAGCAAACTAGTCCGAATGGAACGTTCAGAACCGGTCCAGATCTCTCTGCTTGTGAGCCGTGGTCGGGAATCCAACTCAGCGGCACCGGGAGCATTATGGCGCAGCGTGACAACAGCAGTGCGCCACTGCCCAACCTCAAAACTAAACAACGTTCAGCTGCGGTTTTTATGCACGGGACAAATTGTGTGTGTTAGTGGGGGGAGGGGGGGGTGTGGATGGATGGGTGGCGCAGCGGTTAGCGCCTTGCGCTACGAGCCCAGTCGCAGATAACATCAGTCGTGGGTTCATATCTGAACAGCCCTCGGACCCACCCCCCCGCATCTCCCCACCTCCTCCCCCTGACTCCCTTTCCCAACGCGCAGTGGCCAGCGTTGTGAGGCACGGTCGAACAACCGGCACGGTGTGGGGGGGTCAGAGGTCACCATCCAGCAGTGGATTGGCAGCTCGCTGTGAACACTGCATTCATTGGTGGTGTCCTATGTGCTACCGTGCGGCGCCGCGTGCAGAGATAGATAGATGTTTATTGTTACAGGAGAAAAATACCCAGTGAGCCTGCAAGCTATTTACGGGATTTCTGCGACACAACAAACACGTGGTGGGAGACAGGGCAATCGGCGCAATGGCATTTAGATCTCCCAGCCTCGTGTCACCCACGCATAACCAATGTCTTCGGTTAAATAAGATAGGTAAAGGCGCAGCACTGAAAACTTCCGTGCTCACGCCACTGCTGGGAGTGAGTAGCGCTGCCGCCTCACAGCAGGGAGGCACCGGGTTCGTTCCCCGGCTCGGGTGCCTTTCTGTGTGGAGTTTGCATGTTCTCCCCGTGTCTGCGTGGGTTTTCGCCGGATACTCCGGTTTGCTCCCACAGTCCGAAGACATGCTGTCTAGGTTCATTGTCCCGACGAAAGAAATGTCGCTGGAGAACATTGGTTCGCAAGGTCAATGGGCCAACAGACTGAACAATATTTTGTATTTTTGTGGCGACTCATAACGGAAGGTAATTTACGTAAACGTGTTCGAGATATGCTCTCCTGCGGTTCAGTTGTAGCCGCCGTAAGTGCGTCACAGTTTAACGATTAGAAGCTATTATTGTCGTTGTGTTTAAATAAACAGCGTAGTTTCAATACGCCCGTGACTTGACGAGAAGAGGCCAGTGCATCAATGGATTCTTGAATCCATCTGTGCGGGATTTTCCATCGGGCTTTCTCCCGGTTCTCTGGGTCTCTCGTTGCACAGAAAGCCATCCACGTATTCGAGGTAATAGACAAACACGGCACTGTAGCCGTACTCACTCAATAATAATAATAATTTTACATTTATAACGCGCTCATTCATTGACTGTCGAAGGGACTCATTCGACGAGAGAACGACTCAGAGGCGCGAGGAAAGCACAGAGAGGCGGAGGAGGCAGCCAGGAGGTTTTGCCGGCGCCATATTGCCACACGCTCAAGTGTTAATGAATACGGTATTACAACTCCAGTATGGCTTACGGGAATCATACTTGACCAGCCTTCATCGATCCACTGCTGGATGAGTTCGTGGGAGTTGTTTTGAGCAATCTTCATCAGGCTGGCCAGGGCGGGTTGGTGAAGGGGGGAGTCGGGATAATTTACTGGCCATCGGTGCTAAGCTGTGGTCAGTGTGGATTCGTGGGAGAGAGAGGTGGCGGGTATTGCATGAAATGTGTAAGGTTTAAAACCCGCTGCTGCCTCTGATATAAAACACTCGTAATTTTACTGATGTGGGTTTTCACGGCTCTGCATGAGATTCGCGTTCCAAAGCTGTTCTTTCGAGATAGAGAGGGGGATAGAGAGGGGGAGTGCTCGACACGGCTAACCCAGAAGAACACCTTTGGAAAGCAATTCTCACTCCACACAGCAAGAAAGTCCCGGGTTCGTATCCCGCCTCGGGTTCCTTTCTGTGTGGAGTTTGCATATTCTCCCCGTGTCCGCGTTGATTTTTTGCCGGGCACTCCGGTTTCCTCACACAGTCCAAACACATACTGCCTATGTTAATTGTCCTGACTAAAACTACCCCCCGATGGCCTGCGATATTTTTTTACTTGCTTAACGCTCAACCGCCCCAAAAAAATATCGGGACAACCGTTAAAAATCGCCACGCCAGCAGCTCAACGTGTTCCTTCCAGCTTCAATAGAAGACTTGACTGACAGACAGGGGGGGGCAAACCCGTGTGTCGCTCTGCACGGCAGAAGCCTCCTCCCCGGCAATCGAACCCCTCGCGGTGGCGATGGTTGGATGCCCCGTAGTTACGCGCGCGACTTGAAAGAGCGCCGAGCGCGCGATATTGCTGGGGTGAAGCTGCTGCTGCTGATGTATAGCAGCGCACACGCCGAGTGTGTGCGGGGAATTCGCGCCGAAGGAATGGAACGCGTAACACTTTCCCTGTTTCGTATTTGAACGAGTATTTTTTTTTTTTGTTCCCCCCTCTTTCCCCGCGACGCGTAAATATTGAACAAATTACCTGCTGACGCGGCTGGCAGCGGAGCAGCGAGCGCAGCTAACGACGGAACGGATTCATCGCGTTTGGCAACACACGCTGGCCATGAAAAAATATGTAATAGGCGACGTTTTGGGCAATCACCCTTACTAAGTGTTGGGAAGAAGCGCCGTTGACCAATATGTCACCGTTTATATATATTGCTCGCGAATTCACGGCAGTAAAGCGCGCCGCTTTGTGCTAGGCCGGTGGCACTTTTTGGGCCTTTGGCCCGTGCAACTGGCCTGGGTCCCGTGGTGCTTGTCTCCAAATATAATGCGCTCGTCATGGAAACCCCATTTGTGGTAACAAAAATATTAATCAAGTCGTTATATAGTCGCTAAAAAAAGGATAAAAAAGATGATGAAATCATACAATTGGATCTTCAAATCCTTAATGAAAGTGGGGGACAAACACCCACAGACACACAAATCACTATTCTCGGCCGTGACGATATAGATTTTATTCTTTCGGGATAGCCGTGTCGAGCGATCTCCCTCTCTCCCTCGCGACGTTTCGCCTCCCAGGTTGAAAGCCTGATATCAAGCTTGTTTAGCAAATGCTGCAGGGTTGCACAGACGTTTGTGGCAAGAGCACTTCATCTAAAACAGTGGTTCCATGACCTTGACGTTAGCTCAACTCTTTGTCCCGACCACCGGTATCCCGTGCCTTGAACCCCAGGGGTTACTAAAGCCACAACACAGATTGATCTCATGTTAACGCTTCTAGGCGACGCAGTGTTAGCAGTCGTGTACCGTTCCGTATCAGCGTATTTTGTCGCCACAAAAGGGCGACAACATTTCTCCTGCACAGTGTCCATGCCACTGACTTGTGTCCCCATTGTCCATCAACAGTGGCGTTTTAAAGCAATTGTGGAATAACACCTTAACCTATAGTAGTGAACACACGATGGTCAAAGACATTGACAGACGTTAGACAGATGTGTATTATTACAGTAGAAAATGCCGTGTGGGCTTGCAAGCTCTGGAAGCGGGATTCCTGCAATGCAATAAACGTGCGAATTAGACATTAATCTGACTAAAGGGAAGTGAAGTGGGCTTGAGCAGAACTCGTCGTTGGGGGGGATGGTGGGCAACGTTGGCACAGTGGCGGCCTAGAGAGGGAACACGTCAGATAGGGGGAACCGCCATATGCAGGTGCTAAGTGGGGAGCGGTAGCCCAGTGGTTTGCGCACTGGGCCACGAATATGGCGAACCGAGTTCGAATCCCGCTCACGGCAATGTTTCTGAACCGGTCCTGGGCCTACCATAGGTCGACTCAGCCTCAAATGAGTACCTAGTGCAGTGTGTAAACATTGTCACTAGGGAGACAAAGGCGGCCGGGCGTGGTGCTGGTCACCCACCCCCTCGTGTGCCGTGTCGACCTTCATAGGTGCTCGCTAACGGCACTTTCCCCTACAGTCGTTTAAGGCTATACGGGGGATCTTTGTCTTAGCGAGTTCGGCAACACAGAGATAATGCACCACGGGGATGAGACACGGATTATTTTTTTTTCTTTGCTGTTGCGTGTGTCTATGTGTGTGTGTTTTTGTGCTTCAATGTTGATTGTTTGATTTCGATTGGCGTTGTTTCCCCCTCGTGTCTGTCTCTCGGTCTTCCTGTCTCCGTGTCCCTGTGTCTCCCCCTGTCGCTTACCCTCCCTATCTCTTTCCGTGTCTGTCTTTAAGGAAGTGACGGCCATCTTAGGGGACGCTGGCAGATTTTTGCCGCTCTTAAGATTGCCAGTTTCACGACCTTTCAGTATATTCGAAGCAGCCGTAATCATTTATTTTTTGTTGCTTTGGTTTTTATTGTTTTTCTTTCCTTTCGTTGTTGACATGCCGTCCTCTCCGCGGCCCTTGTGCAGTGCTTTGTGACCCTCGGGTGAAAGGCGCTATATAAATTGATATTATTAGTTGTTATATCGAAGGATAGTGATAGGGCGCGAAAACAGTCAATTATTATTATTGTCTAAAAGGAGAACTACGTTAAAGAAATGTCTGATATTTATACCACAGTCCACGGGAGAGCTTACCTCATTTGCATTGGCAGCTGATGGCTGTGGTTTTGGAAAGACAGGAAAGTCCATCTTGGGTTGTTTCGGTCTCACGGGACACGTGCAGGTGGTACGAACGAATCGCGTAACAGGAATGTTGATGGCAGTGGCCTCGTTGGCAGAACGTTCTCCATCTGCTGAACACCCGTCAACCCGTGAAGCCCCCAAAACGGAACTGGTCTGGTAGGAGACCTGGTCCACTGTCACACGTGGCCTTTAATGCCTAATTATCTATCCACCTGACCAAAATGACCGAGTGGTTCAGAGGTCAAAGCGCTGAGCTGGCACCTCTGGGATTTTTTATTTCTGGTATCTGTTTCAGCCTCCCGTGAGTTACTGTCGGCCAGCTTTTTGTCACTCCACCGCTGGATTAATTCCTCTCCAAAGCCAGATTGTTTGTGGGGAGGTTTTTTTGCTTTGCTTATCATACTTCACCACACCGGTCAGGTTGCTGAAAGCGGAGACGGCAAGGTCGACTCAGACGTGACCGCCGATATCAAGCGTGGCAGGCAATCCAATCAGATCCGAGGCTTGCTCGCGCAGCGCTCCAACCGCAGCGCTGCCGCTCCACGCCGCCCGACAAATAATCCACTTAAAATGACACCACCTCGTCCGCTTACCCGCGCACAGTGTTGCGGCCAGTCCGAGCGAGTGCGGTGACCGGTGGCGGCGTCGTCAATTCAAACAGCCCGGCCTCAGGCATTTCCGCGGCATCCTGAGAATCCAAAATCGCCGCGAGCTCATCGCGCTAAATGTCGCGCAGCCTGCAATGATTACGGCGATGTGTAGCGTTGTAAGCGGTGCGTATTGTGTGTCTGATTTAGTGGTCCGCTGTGGGAAGAATTGGCCTCAGTCCTCTTGCTCCCGTGGCTTGCTTTTGCTAGGGCCCCCCCCCCCTTCTGTTTTAATAACGAGGAAATATGGTCCTCGATTTTCCCGTAAACTATATCGCAGCCTTACGGGTTTGCGTTCGACATCTGCGAACGCGGTTAGCCGGCGCGCGCGCGAGCGAGCGCAGGCAGAGGAGAAAGGAGGCGGGTGTTAAACAAAAAAAAAACCCCAACTCGGGACATTCAAGAAGAATGTTACATATGCATGGCCGTTGTCATCACCACGTCTGCGTTCGAGGCCAGGCAGGGCCTCCAGAGGAGGTGGGAGGAGGAGGATCGCGAGCACCTGCGGCGCGGGCGTGCGGGCGGGTGGGTGGGTGGGTGGGCAGCTGCGTGTTCCAAGTGGGGCTCGCTAACGGCACTTGACCCCACAGTCTGCTAAGGCTATACGGGGGGATCTTTGTGCTGCTCCAAGCGAGTCCGCGCGACCCTCCCCAGGTGCTCTATTCCAAGGCCGCGCGGACACGTGATACGCACGATCCCCAGTGAGGCGACCGAGCACGTAGTCACGAGTGTGATCGTCGTGCATCATCGCACGCCGTGCTCCGTCCGCTGATGGATGAGTCTGTTCTGCGCCCGCCCGTCGCGTGATTTCGCGGCGCCGCCGGACGCCTCCCGGGCCTGACTCTCTCGTTTGGCTGCGGTTCTGTGACCAGTCTTGTCCGTAAAGTCACCATCCTTTCCAGCTATGAGGTGCGACAACTTGAGAACCCCTGCTTTAACTTGATCGAATTATCGATGATGATTTTTAGCCATTGTCAATCCACTGCTGGATAAAGCATCCCCACACTCGTCTGCTGTCAGCCATGGGTGGTTTTCACCATATTTCACCGCACTAGTCAAAGTGGATTGGCGTGGTGAGGGTGCCGGACATATCTAACTTCTTTGCCCCAAAACCTATCTCACGTAACGTTCAGTGAATGTTTTTGAAATAACTAGCACCAATGCTTTCGAACCGAGTTGATACCTTCTACTTACAGCTGAAAATACCTGTGAATGATTGGATCAATTTTGGCGATTTTGTACTTTAGACGTCAATCTTTGTTTACATTTACGGGGCGTTAAGGATCACCGTAAGCAAACTGCATAATGAGATGCATGGTACCAGGTAGACCTTACTTTCCAGAACCTCGTCACAATCCTCCCACCAAATTGGTGGAGCCAGCAGAAGTACCTGTAGCCCACTATATTTAATGGACCGACTATGAATGTTAAACGGCAGGAATATTAAGGTCGGAATACTATTAACGTTACTCCTCTTCGATTTAGCCCCGGAGCTGTCACTGGAAATTATAATTCCTTTAGGGTTAACGTGATTTAACAGGTAATGTTACAATTAGATATTAGGGTTCCGTATTAGGATTATGTTACTGTTAAGAGTTGGTATTAAGACATCTGCCTAAAGGCTTGAAGGCTAAGTAGACCCCCAATTAAGCTGAGTGGTACTGACTAC
This sequence comes from Geotria australis, assembly GCA_036362915.1. Lineage (NCBI taxonomy): Eukaryota > Metazoa > Chordata > Hyperoartia > Petromyzontiformes > Geotriidae > Geotria > Geotria australis. Next base: position 5,854,859 of record JAZEWU010000028.1, on the reverse strand, counting down.
CCCCCCCCCAGTCCCAAGCCCCCACCCTCCCACATCACCAAGGCAACAATACACATACATATCACATATCCATGCCTTCAGGCAATACATTTAGTAAGGCGTTTGTTTCACATTGTGCGTTAGCGTGTTTTGTCGCTCACAACGCGGTGCTCATGCTATCATGATTCGTCCTGCACGGTATCCGTGCTGCTGCCTACTCCTCCCCGTGAAAGCCGGCACTCCGTGTTTGTCTTTAAAGAAGTGACGACCATCTTAGAGGACGCTGGCAGATTTTTGCCGCTCTTAACATTGCCAGTTTCACGACCTTTCAGTGTATTCGAAGCAGC
>JAZEWU010000028.1:5804933-5854433 GCA_036362915.1 Geotria australis | reverse complement strand
CTAAAGAAGAACTTATTGCAATGGGAAACTGTCAACAACGACAGAGAATGGAAAATCAGTAACATGGTTTTTTTTGGATTGTTGTTGTAACCCAATTTTGTTTGAGTTAACTTCTGAAATATCCCTGATAATTCCAGCGCGCTGTATAAAAAATTCAGGAAAATTAACCTCGGCAGGCAGCAGCCCGGGATTGTGGAGCATTCCCTTCTCACAATCTCTCGCTCCTTCTGACACGTTTTTACTAAATTGGATAGATTTGCCCCCGTGCTCTATGATGGACTGGCGTCCTATTCTGGGTATATCCCTGCCTTGCGCCCTGTGTCTGCCGCGATAGGCTCCGGCTCACCCCAACCCTGTACAGGATTAAGCGATTTCTGACAATGAATGAATGGATTTGCAAAAAAAAACAACTATTTCCAATGTATTGTTGTAAGTTTGTCACGGCTCGATGTATGAGCATTTCTCTCAAGAGCTGCTCTTTCAGGTTAGCCGTGTCAGGGAATGAAACCTGACGATGCCTCCAATGTGGGAGACGAAACGTTGCAAAGGAAAGAGGAGGAACGCTCGACACGGCTATCCCTAAAGAGCAGCTCTTGAGAGCGATTGTCAAGGGACGCCCAGAACACGATAAGCTAACATTGGCGGCCGCTCTTACAGGGGCCACGGGCTCAATGTTTGCAGGAGCTGTGTTGGTCATACTGCTGGAATGTTTGTGTTAGGTTAATTCTCACTGTCTAGTCTAACCTTGACGAAACAAAAACAAGCGTGTGGGGGACTGCGTTGTGTGTCTTGTGCGTTCCGGTCAAATGTCGCTGTTGCCGCTTAATTAATGCGTGCTTGGGTTGTGAGAAAGCATAACACATTACGGTACCGTCCTGTAATCTCTTCGCGTAGGTCAGTGTTCAGACGGTCATTATTGTTTTACTATTTACGTGACGTACTTATCAACAGGGGCAGCACGGTGGTGTAGCGGTGGGTAGCGCTGCCGCCTCACAGCAAGAAGGTCCCGGGTTCGTATTCCGGCTCGGGTGCCTTTCTGTGTAGAGTTTGCATGTTCTCCCCGTGTCCGCGTGGGTTGTCGCCGGGTACTCCGATTTCCTCTCATAGGCCAAAGACATGCTGCTGCATAGGTTAATTGGCTTGTGGACAAAACTGCCCCCGGTACCCTGTGATGGACTGGCTTCCCATCTTGGGTAGCTCTTTTTAACAGTTTTCCAGTGGGGAGGGGTAAGCAAGTTACAACATTTCAAGGCATCTGGGGCAATTTAGTCCGAACAATTAACCTACGCAGCAGCATGTCTGTGGATTAGGGGAGGAAACCGGAGTATGCGGCGAAAACCCACGCGGGCACAGGGAGAACACCCAAACTCCACACAGACAGGCACCCGAGTGGGGAATCGAACTCAGGAACGCTCTTACTGTGAGGCGGCAGCGCTACTCACTTCCCCACCACGGCGCGTTACAGCCGTGATTACTGACGGCCGTGATGAGCCTTTTCTGTTGTCCGTGCTTGTGCACCACTGCCAACACAGCAGCAGCAGCAGCATCACCAAATAATTTGTATGACTCTGTGCATAGTTCATCTAGAAGCCCAGAGAGAGAGCGCGAGAGACGTGCTGCGGCGGTTGGAGCATTAACAGGAATTTGCTGGGAATGTCTCTGGACACCAGGTGGGTCGGTCCCAGGTGGCTAGGCAAAGCGTCCGTTGTTGTTGCTGATTAGCCGTGATCATCCAGCCACTAAACCCGGCAGCGGGCTTGACTTCACATGGCTTATTAGAGTGCGCCGCGGGAGAATCAAGGTATGATAGAATTAATGAGTAAGGGGAAAAGGTGTAACCTGAGTGATACCGAGAGGGGAGAGCAGATGAGACCGGTTAATAATCGACGGGCTGCGTACACGGAAAAGCACGCCGCTTGGCAGTGTGACAATCGAACACAACGTGCTACGACGCGCCGTTATGTGTGCGCCCCCCTCAACGCGTCGTGATGTGAAACCGGTGGCGTTTTTGCTTGGCACCGTCGTTCGAATCGGTTATTGGGCGGCACGGTGGCGCGGTGAGGAGCGCTGCCGCCTCACAGCAAAAAGGCCCCAGGTTCGAATCCCGGCTCGGGTGCCTTCCTGTGTGGAGTTTGCGTGTTCTCCACCGTGTCTGCGTGGGTTTTCGCCGGGCACTCCGGTTTCCTCCCACAGTCCAAAGACGTGTTGCGGCATAGGTTAATTGGCCTGCGGACTAAATTTCCACCGGTGCCCTGTGATGGACTGGCGTCTCATCCTGGGTATAGCCCTGCCTTGCGCCCTGTGTCCGCCGGGATAGGCTCCTGCTTACCGCAACGCTGTACAGGATTAAGCGGTTTCTGACAATGGACGAACATTGTGAAGCACTGAAGGAATGATGATCCTGCTAAAAATATATGTATATATATTTTAAAGGTGCAAGTTGTTAATTTTCTAGTGCTCCACTTTGTTAGTTGATTGACATGTGGCATGTGGGTAGGTTAAAATGTGGCTAATCCCACATTTTCCAAGATATCTGGCCAGCATGGAAGAGTAGGCCAAATACCCTCCGGATAGAGGCCCTTCGACCAGCAGTGGTGTGAGGAAGGCAATCGCAGGGTCAAGCTACGTCTATTTGTTGCCTTAATTTATGCCCCCAAAACACAAAGTAATTACGATTTCAAAACACACACGTGACCGTCTCTCGCTGTATCAGCACCAACCATATTTAATTATCGCTGTCGGCCGCGTTCTATCCACTGCTGGATGAAACCCCTGACTCGCACCATCTCTTCTGGTCCTTTTGCAGCTGCGGTGTTCATTCAATTTTCCAGGTCACTGAGCCAGGACCCCAAGTTTGCGGCTCTAATTTTTTTTTTCTCCCTCTCAACCCGCCAGAAGACGCCACTGGTGCCGACAATATGTATTTAAACATTACGGTCATTCGTTCATTATTCGTGTGTCAAGTACCGGATTTCGGATATCCCATCCATCCATTTTCAGAAACCGCTTAATCCTCGCGGTGCAAAAGCAAATTCCTTTAGCTCATCTTATAGAGTGCTCACTATGGACAGCATTTTGCGGCAGAGAATATGAGACGTTTTTAATACTGCGCTTATGTGAAAGGAAACAAGCTTAGTCGTAATAATGAATGTTCATAATTTGGCATTCTCTATGAAGAAACGCTGCGTATTGCTCTCAAAAGCTGCTCTTTCGGGATAGCAGTGTCGAGCGCTCCCCCGCTCTCTGTCGCGACGTTTCGCCTGTCACGTTAGAGGCACCATCAAAACACTAGGACAAAATTAATTCAATTCAACGGCAAGTCTATATTAACCGTACAGTATCCGGGGTTCAATTAATCAGAGGATATTTTCTGGGTAAACCCAAGCCCCCCCCCCCCCACCTCATCTCCCAACACTGAGGGGGTGGGACTGGATGGGGGGGGCAGTGGAGGAAATATTTGATGGAGCTCAGCCCCACGCAGCTCTGGATGAAATTAGGCCTTGGCTCACTCCAGGAATTTTCTTTTCAGTGAAATGTCTAAGGCTTCGGCAATAGCCATCCGACAACATCTCATTTCAATCAATTCGTGTCGACTGGCAAGTATCTGTTTAACCACTTTGCAAACCACGACAGGAATTGCAGACGTGACCTATGGCCCCGCTGGAAGGGAAGTGGAGCCGTCATGACTTTGAGCCAATCGACCAATAATCAAGCAATCGGAAATTCTAACAGCGATAAAATGTCACACCTCTGTACCGACATGTGGCACTAGATTGGAGGTGATGGGCGGGGTAAGGTGATATAGGGGGTTTCCCACTTTCAGGAGCTGCCGCCATCTTTAAATGCGCCGGAGCAATTGACCACAACAAATTATTGGATTACAATTTTTGGCGGGTTAATTAACGTAATCGACCAAGTATCCAAGCTCTAATCATGACACTTGCCCATAACATGGTTATTTAGGGCAAAAGGTCACGTGTATAGCATTGCACATAATTATTACTACAACCGAATTAAATATGAAATATGGAAGCAAGTTTCCAAGTTGCTTTAACAGACTGGCTATACCCGGTCGTGCAAACGTAGCAATTTACAAACAAGTGCGTTCCGAATTTGCCATCCTTCATAGTCATGACATGGCCATGAGGGCATCTCGTTTGCTCTCTTGCTTTGTTCACAATCAGGTTTGGTGGTCTGAGTCAAACTAAACGCTGCTTACATCCTGGAAATAATCGGGCAAGTTTATTCAATCTTCCGCACCTCTGTCCACTCAGCATTATAAATGGGTGGACCGTGCATCACAATTGATGGGAAGGTCGTGTGGAGTGAGGGAAAGTGTGCGGCAGAGCGGTAACATCCGCGCCTCACACAGAGAAGGTCTCGCCCTCGGCGGTTCGACTCCCGCCTCGGGTGCCTTTCTGTGCGGAGTTTGTGCGTTCTGTCCCCGGTCCTGTGTGGGCTTCCTCCAGGTCCTCCGGTTTCCCCCCACAAAAATAATAATAATTAATTGGCCGATTACATCATAATATATGGGACGCAGTGTCTGACGGGTTGGCACTGGCTGACCCGCATGGCTGACTCCCCGAGTTGTTCTCTCTGCAAATGAATACCATTGATATTGAATGAACACTGCGCCACGCGTTAGAAATTGGAAATTCAATTTCTCATCCGTCGGCCAAAACGCCCTCTTGTGAAAGCCCGTCCGATAGCGGTGGCACGAGCGAGCGGGTTGCAGGGCTGCAACTTTATCTTTTCAAGTAGTTTTACAAAAAAAAAATCCTTCTCCCAGTTCCTCCGCAATTACCCCCAACAAGTGTGGGGGGGGGGGAATAGACCGACTCGCAACACACCGCTCGGTCCAGGCTAAGACCACTCGAGTACATTTTCCAATTATTTTGGCTGCGCTAAATCTAAGAGCTTAAACTGTGTAGCCTGGTGGTTAGCACATCTGTCAGGCCCGTTTGCGCAAGCCTCAGCTGTTAATATCCCTCCACGCCGCCCCGTATCGCCGCGCCGCCGCATTACCAGCCATCGCACCGACACGCGGCACACATCCGGATTGTGTTGCGGCGTAAAAAACGAAATAATTTACAGCCCCCCCCCCGTGCCGTCATTCCACTGCTGGATGAAGGGTTGAGGGTTGTTTTTTTTCTTCTTTCGCGAAATGCCAGAAATCTTTTGCGTCCGTTTTACAGGCGGTAATTTGGTAATTTACACTGCGGTAGGATAGACAGACGGCTGTATTGTAGTCTATCTACAATATAGGAGATACGCTGCCATGCATATGGCTGTATTGTAATGTATCTACAAGATAGGGATACACTACGATACAAAGGGCTGCATTGTAGTGCATCTCCAATATAGGAGATACGCTGTCATACATATGGCTGTATTATAGTGTATATCATATCTACCATATAAAAGAATCACGATAGCACAGTGCAGAGGGCTGCATTGCAGTGTGTCTGCAATATTGACCCATAAGATTCTGTGAGACCGTAAATGAGAATACGTCATTGTATACCAGCGTCGCGAGCAAAGTTTGTAACATTATGCAGTAAAGCTTAATTCTCGCTGTGTGGATTACCGTGAATGCGTGCGATTCGTGACATAGCGGTGAATACGTCTGGCACGGACGACCCAAGCGGTTTCTTGATGTAGGTTTTCAAAGCTCGATGTATGAGATTTGCTCTTGAGAGTTGCTCTTTCGCGATAGCCATGGAAAGGGGGAACACTCGACACGGCTATCCCGAAAGAGCAGCTCTTAAGGTCAATTCTCACCGAGCGATTTGTTAATAACCGAGACGGGCGCGAAACGAAGGCCCTCTGTAAGCGCCGCGGTTATATTTAATTCCCGCGTGTTGTAATGAAGACTCAACAATTATCATTACAGAGGGAAGAACACGGACCTAAAAAACACGCGCACGCACAGACACACGCGCGCACAAGTTACATTCATAAGAACGATGCGACCGACCGCTATAATGAGAGCAATTTAGCAGGAGTGCATGGCAAACAGAAAAAAAAATAGCTATTTGTTAGCCTGTCCCTCCCTGCTGTGCCACTCGATATCAAATGTGGAGAAAATACAACGCAGGGGAAAGAGAGAGCACACGTTTGGGGATTTAAATACGAACGTTTTACGAAAGGCAAAAGAGGAAATCACCTTGCTTTCCAATTTGTAATGTTTTCCTAATCACATTGACATTGCATTTTTACAAATCGCGTACATTAGTCATCTTTATTGTCACGCAATAATGGCTTTTCACATATGTCTCGCGTATATCCTCCGTGCGATAATGCGCATATACGTCGCGCAAGTGAAGAAGGTCCGTTTCCCGAATCGTCGCCTATTAGATATTTCACTTTGTTTCTTGCCGCGGTGTTGTCGCCGAACGTTTACATTTCGCCATTTGCGCTTTTGCACCCCTCGCCGCGAATAATCGTTTGAACGCGGCTTCGTGCGCGCTTGCACAAGACCCTCCTCGCGGCAACAATGCGGGCGAGCGCTTGCGCGTATATATATTTACGGCGACGCTACGCGTGTACGTACGCCGTATACGAAAGCGGCCCCGTGTGTTTGTGTTGCGCATTTGCAAAGAGGGGAGCGTCTGCCGCAGACCGTGTCGATGCGTTTCACACAAGGAGCTGACTGCCGAGAAAGGCGCCGAAAATTAAAACTGTTTAACAGCATCATTCCAGTAATTTGTAAATGAATTAATGAGGTCGTTGCGCTGATTTGCAATTCTCTCCCGAATGGTATTATCGCGTTTGGAAATTGGAAATCTCACTCGGCTGCGACTCGTGAAATTGCTGCCGCCCGCCTTCAGCCGAGATGCTTTCCCGGTGCCCATCTACGAGGTGGTGGGGGCGGGGTGGGGGGAGGCGAGGGCAAGAAAAAATAGAGAGAAAGAAACGCATGGGAAAAAATAACCAGGAGCAACAACACAGCCACCATTTAGCCAATGTTACAATTAAAATTACAAATTGAAAATTTATTGTGCCGAGAAAATAATTCTTGCCGCACGCTGCAAGCGAGTCGCAGCTATTTTTTCAGATATACATTTTAATGGTTTTATTTATTTATTTCCCCTTCTTTATTATTATTATTATTTGCCACTACTTATTTTTTCTTTAGAGGAAGCGCTTTTTTCGCTTGACTGGAAGAAACAAACAAGTTTACGTGAGTGTTTGCTTGATTAAAATATAAACAGTCCAGAGGGTTAGCTGATGCAGTGCTGTGCGCGAGAATTAACGGTTAGGAAACTTGCTCCGCGGCGTTTAATGAGCTCAACTTATTTTCAGGATTTTCAATGAGCAACACTACAGTGTGACGAAAAGTGGCTTGGCTTCATCAAGTACTTACAAACCAAACTAAGTCCAAATTGTTTGAACTCAGCCAGTAAATTCCTCAAATGGAGTGTTAACGTGACGAAAAAATAATTATATATTACTGCGCTCATTTCGCCAGTTATAAGGCACCTACGCCAGCTCCCAGTTACTTTGCTGCAGTGATTTAAGAATCCTGTTAATGACCTCGAAGTAAATCCCTAGTGCTTTTCTCAATAATCCCTCTCAAACGATAGATCGTTATACGTCTACATTTCTAAATGCATGCAAAATAACCTAATTGCCTATCTACTGTAAAAATGAACGATTGTACACAATCTCAATTGTTTAGTTTAATTGGTAGAATGTTTTTTGACATCTGTATAAAACGCATCGAACGGTGATGAATCGATGCCGTGTGATTTGAAATTGATAGTAATTTCACAAATCTGATCCGTGCAGATTCGTGAAAGGGCGGGGTCCAAGTCCAGGTCAGATGTCACTCAGGGAATCGGAATTCAGGATAGCGGGTTTACAAAGCATCGTGAAAACCACTGCATTACCGCTCCACTCCTCTCTCAGGGTGACCGGACGGGAAATCATGAACCAGCGGCACATCTTGACCGAAAATATGAAACGCGTCACCTGTGGTGATGGAAATGTCGGCAGGTTGTGATGATGTGGGCCCAATTGCTGCGTCTCATTTGCAGTTGCGTACGATTTCAGAGCCAGTTTGGGAATGTCCTACTTCGTGCAATCACAGAGGATTAAAGGCCGAGGAGCTGAAAGACAACGATGTCCAGAGGCTGACCATCGTGCTGCTTCGAAGAATCGCAAAGAAGAAGATCAAAAGAAAGCAATGATAACTAGAGTTATATGCAAACGTTTTTGACGGTTAACAGCCGAGGTGGAAGATGCAGCTTATGCAAATCGCGTTGTTGCATTTTTATAAATTTGCTGAACTCTTTCAAAAGGTCCGAATACGTACATCTGAAAACATCGTTGGCGGCTGTATGGGATATGTTGCCGAAAAGAGCGTTTTCGCAAATGCCATCCGTTGATGGCCACAAATTTTCAAGCGACTAAAAATACGCGTGCTTAAAAAGACGGAAACGAGCGGCGCAGATACGATTAAATTACGCCGGTTAGAAAATAAATAGACAAATTCTGCCTAGGCGCGTGTTTGTATTTTTAGGGGCGGTGGCCCAATGAAAGTGATGATTGTGCGAGTTGGTTTCAGTATTTGGGATTGCGCTACTTCTCTATTTTATTTCGAGGGTGACAGTGAGCGGCTGGGGATGCGGGTGTGAGGGTTCATGTGATAACGGCTTCTTCGTCACTTCACGTGTTACCCGGCTCCTGTCTCCGACTGCCAGCACTAACGATCGCGCAAAACAAATAACATGGAGCACAAAACATGATAATTACAGGTTCCAACATCCAAGCCAGTTGCATTGGCCTAGAGTTAATTAATTCGAGTGTTAAATATTCAAACTAGTGGTAATTCTCATCATTAACGGTGGATTTTTGCTCGTTATTTTTTTTTTCTCCACAAGCAAAACAAAATGCAAGACCACCGTGACATTGTTGTGCTGTGCTGTGCTATTTGCGGGTTCACTCAAATGCCCCCTCCACCACTAAAACATCCGCCACCTCCAAAGAATAAAATCATGATTTTTCACCCAGCACCCATTCGCTTCATTGTAGTTGGCAGGTCATTAGCAAACCACACTAACCTTCACAGCATACCGTTCAAAAAGTACTTAATGCAATTTCCTATTATTAACTTGTATTTTTTTTTTAACTCGTCTTGCGAAACGTGACAGGGAAGTTTCTTTTCATCGCGGCAAAACTTCTCCTGTTGGGGAAACTTTGTTTCGACATGAATACTGATGAGGATACGTTCCGTACGACCACCTGGCAATGTGCGGTCGCTTGCTCAGTTCGGTCCTTTTTGGAGAGCACTGAAAGTCCACCACTAACCGCAAATAATAATAATAATGATTTTAAACTGGTAACACCCACATGCGATTCACTCGCGAGCGCGATGCCGCTTTGGGTGTCGGACGCAGGCAATTCGAGTGCTGTGACTGGAATCTGACGGCTGTAGCTTCATCGGCAGAACTTTTTCCACCTACCAGACAAACCTTCAATCGGTACAGCTTCCGAGTTATAACTGGTCCGTGAGATCCCAGCTTTAGTCTCATTATGACACATCGCCTTTAAACCCCAATTATGAATCCATCTGAACGAGGTCGCCGGGTGGCCCAGAGGTCAAAGCACGGAGTTGGCACCGCTGAGATGCCAGGTTTGAAACCGGGTTCCGGCTGCTTGAGATTTTAAACCAGGAATCTCCCGGCCAGTGAGTTGCTTCAGGCCGAGGATGGAAATATCGCAGTGGACCTCATCGTCCATTTTGTAACACTAATTAGGGAATTGGAGTCGTGTTAACAACACCTCTCTCTCTCCTCTGATGTGTTTCGACAACCTGAAGACAAATCAGAGGGCTTTACAGTCAAGCCACGAAAGCCTACGTGGCAGTCACACCTATATTCTACCCATTGGCCAATTGAAATTCAAATGGGAGGGTGCAGCAGTACCTAGGTTGTTGACTAGCACCTAAGCCAGGCAAATATTATTCAGTTCACAACATGATAATTGGGTTTATGTAATAGCGCCTTTCACCCAGGGGCGCCGTGGAAACCACAGAGAAGTGGGGGGGAGTCAGCCACGCGGTCAGCCGGCACCAACTGACCAGACATTGGATCAAATATATGATGATGTTATCGGCCAGTTAATTAACAACACACATGTATAACGTTTCACCACAAATTTAGCTTGAAGGAACCGTTGGCTATATAGCTCTCTTTAACAGTTGTCCCGCGGGGAGAGGTAAGCAAGTTCCAACATCTTAGGGCATTGGGGGCAATATAGTCTGCAGGACAATTAACCTAGGCAGTATGTCTTTGCACCGTGAGAGGAAACTGGAGTACCCAACAAAACCCACGCGAACACGGGGAGAGCATGTAAACTCCACACAGTAAGGCAGCAAAGCCGCGAATCGAACCCGGGTCCTTCGTGCTGTTAGGCACAAGTCAGTTGCTCAAACGAGAAATGGGTGACATGAAATCAGAGCGACCGGCGTTGTTCCCCAAACCTAGTTGCACTTCACAAGAGCCCACTTACCTCCAACACAGTCTGCCGCGAGCACTTGCGTAAGGGCCAAAAGGTCACGTTCACGCCGTGGCGGAACCGCTGAAACCTTCTCGGCGCTTTTCCCAGCGGTCGGGAACGATAGAGACATCGTCGGCAAATTGTCAGCGATATTCAGACGTTTTTCAAGGTGTACGAGTGGACCGACCTGATCGATCCGCTCGTTAAAAATCTGACGATATGGTCGTCGAGTCGATCGTTTTCAGTTTGTGTAATCTCCTACACAGCTAGCTCGTAAGGTAACACGCGGCGTGTTACATCGCAGCACGGCTAGATACCACAGCCAGGATGAAGCGTACAATCTCAACTTGTAAAAATAAAGAATTCTCCATCCGATGGTTGCTTTTCGGAGATGTTCTTTCGGGATAGCCGCGTCGAGCGCTCTCGTAAGAACAGCTCTGAAGAGCAACCATCGTGAATCAAGCCGTGAAAACCTTACATCAGTACAATTGTCCATCTGCCTAAAAAAAACAACCCCGACGTAGGGGGAGGCCCTCATCCAGCAGTGGATTGACGAACACACGTCCGCGCGTGTACACTCGAGCAGGGTGGAGTAGTCCGTCACACGCTCGGGCACCGTAGCAGTATTACGATTAGAATTTCTAGAGTATATTTTGGAATGTTTCTTTCTTCAAGTCAGTCAAACGGGATGGAAATAGAGCGCTGGCGCCGCGTGGCAATCCTCGCGCGCGTAGTCACTCCTCCCAACTTTTTGACACCAAAGGAAGAACACGCGTTGCTCCTGTAGCTCATCCCTTAAGCCTTCACTCTGAGCCCTTTTGTAAAAACTCGTGTAAGGACGAGAGAGCGGCTATACTTGTCGCCCGTTTGTCGGCTGAGCGAGCGTTTGCCGTGTGCCGCATTACAAAGATATTCCCCGACATAATAAACATTTGGTGCTTGGGCTTAGCGGAGGGAAGCACCGTTTGGCTGAGTACTGTCAAGGATGGGTATTAACTGAGCGGGAAATGGTTTCCTTGTCGCGTAGAACGCCGCTGAAGTGATACGGTTATTTTAGCGTAGTACGAAGAATAATGATGCCGTTGTTTTTCCAGGGAAGCCTCACTGGGTCTAAAGACTTCCTTTTCAGAAGTGTCCTGCATTGTGGGATGTTTGGCCGAGTTTATCAGAAGGAGTGTTTGGCTTTGCGTGGGAGGAAACCGGAGTACCCAGAGAAAAGCTGCCACGCATGTGATGGGGTTACGCTCAAAGCTCTGCACAGGATAGATTTAAGACAGACTTCCTGTCCTCCCAATTCTTGGCTATCTCACAGCCCGAGTATACAACACAGTGTCTTCCCAGGCAGTTTCCCATCAAAGTACTAAGCGGGGTCAAGTCTGATAAAACACAAACATGAGTGAATGTGACTACACATTCAATATATTCATTGCCATTTATTAGAACCCAGCTCTATTGAGAAGGATAAGACTTCTCTCAGTGAGCGCTCATCATCTTCAGTCACGCTCTATCCACTGCTGGATGAAGGCCTTCCCAAGCCGTCACCACCCATGCGCGGCCCTGCAACAATTCACCCGGCTCCCGCGCACGATTTGATTTAATCGCTCCATCTCCTCGGTGGACGTGCTCTCTGGCACGCGCATTTCCCACTCTTAGCTGCAATCCCACCTTTTTAACCTGGGCCACTGGAACATCATCATCATCCCATCTAGCAACAAAAGGTCTGATATGTACTGATGTAGGTTATCACGGCTCGATTCACGATGGTTGGCTCTTCAGAGCTGTTCTTTCGGGATAGCCGAGCGATCTCCCTCTCTCCCTCGCGACGTTTCGCCTCCAGCGTGGGAGGCGAAAGGTCTGATATTGCTACTCGTGCTGCGACGAGCGTCGTGTCTCTCTTCCACGCGCCCTCGCGTATGGAACGATACTGTCTAATGATTAAGACTCGAGGGGGGGGGGTGGAGAGAGGACAGGGCAAGGGTGCTAGATGCAGCTAGGAGACAATGTCCCCGAATAGGTAACAGTATACCTGCACAGTTTAACAAGCAAAGCACCTACGAGGGATTTCGCCCCGAGCAAAGGTTCACTGTGACCGCTGATTTCGATCGGGACTGGGGAAATAATTAATTCGCAATAAGTAACCGGAGTTATGCACCTGAGACGAGGCGTGCTACTTTGAACTCGCGCTCGGATTAACAGCCACGCTGCCGGCAAGGACCCGGAGAGCCCTGGGGTCAGTGGTCTCCAACCTTTAAATACACAACATCACTTTGATGGTTGCTCTTCAGAGCTGCTCTTTTGGGATAGCCGTGTCGAGCGATCTCCCTCGCGACCTTTCGCCTCCCTCCCACGACTTGAGCCGTGAAAACCTACATCACTACGCAAGATCATTTTCACAATCAAATTGCGGCACATGTGATGGACTGGCGTCCGATCCTGGGTTTAGCCCTGCTTTGCGCCCTGTGTCGTAACTCAGGAAAAAAACTGTTCAATACTTGCATGTGCTAAAAATGTTTAAACGCCTTTCAGAAATACTGCTTCCATCCACTATAAAGATACGAGGCCTATTTTTATTCAGTTGGCGTGTAACAGTGGACACAACCCTCTAGAGAGGTTCCCGAGAGCTCCATCTAGAGGAGGCGCTTATGGCAGTGAGCAGTCGAAGGACAGGACAAAGACAAAGATCCCCGAATAGCCTTGACAGATTGTAGGGTCAAGTGCCTTCAGCGGGCACCCACGAAAGTCAACACGGCGCAAGAGAGGGTGAGTGGCCAGAACCACGCCCTACCGCCTTTATCTCCCTAGCGGAAATGTTTTACACACCGCACGAGGTGCTCATTTAAGGCTGAGTCGACCTAGGAGAGGCCTAGGACCGGCTCAACAAAATCGTTACCGGTGTTGGCGGCGAGCGGGAATCAAACTCGAGTCGCCAGGTTTGTAGCGGAGCACGCTAACCACTAAGCTACCGTGTTTATTGGATCTTGTGCAGCGCTTTGTGACCCTCGGGTGAAAGGCGCTCTATAAAATACTATTATTATTATCAAACGATGCGTTCCACTAGATCCGTTATTATTATTTTCTTCTATCCAATATCAATTGGGAACGGCGCGTGAATTGATCCCCTCGTCTCAAAGGGCTCTTGTTGTTCGGTGTCGGATGGGGTTGAGAAGGGGAAATTCTTTCGCCGCTTTGTGGGAATTTTTCGAAGTACATCTTCCTCTTCTTGAGTCACAGCGCACCGTGGGACTTCTGCTCGTGACTTCTCTGTTTAGAAACACAGGCGTGGCGATGTGAACCGTCACGAGTTCATATCCTGGGCAGGGTGTCCGACTCATCCTGCGACCTCTTTAATGGTGGTCGGGGTTACGAGCGGGATGCTGCGGCAAGTCAGGGTTCGATTGCTCGCAATGTATGCAAAGTATACTGACGTGTTATGCAAATGCACGTTAAGATGAAGGCCACAAACAGCACATGCATTACACATGAGTCGGACGGTACTATTGAGACGAAACGTAGGATTTTAACAATATAAACGAGACAGTGAATCCACATGACGGAGTTCAAAATACTGATCTAGGTTTGTCACGGCTCGATGTATGGTTAGAATTTCTCTCTATAGCTGTTCTTTCAGGATAGCCGTGTTGAGTGTTGCATCTCTCTCCTTCGCTAGGTTTCGCCTCCCACGTTGGAGGCACCATCGGGCGTTCCTGATGACACGCCTATCCGGGACGAACAGCTATGGACAGCATTTGGCAGAGTAGACAATAAATGATAATGGAATATACTGATGTAGGTTTTCACAGCTGGATGTATGAGAATTGCTTTCCAAAGCTGCTCTTTTGGGATAGCCGTGTCACTGAGTGCTCCCCCCTCTCCGCTTCGCGACAGTTTGCCTCCCACGTTGGAGGCATCCTCAGGCGTATTGAGTTCCGAATATGGAACAAAATCAAAACCCCCGCATCCAGACGATCTAACCTCCTGGGTGACATTGGCGGTAGGGTGTGGGCCAGGCGCCGTTAACCAAGCCGTGTCTCGCAATCACCCTACAGACCTGCTCCCCATCACAGGAATGTGGAATTCCATCCAGAGTGAGCGCGGAGATACTTTTACGCAAAAAAAAACGATCTCATCGTGACCCTGACTTTATCGTCCCCCTTAGGTTTTCCAATTCACCAAGTGCCCTCTGTTGGCTGCCAATTATGTGGAGTTTGTGAGCCACGGCCCCTCCCGCTTGGCCACTCGGGCCCCCCCTCCTGTGAACATGTGCGGTTTGGTCACAACGCGGCGATTGCTCGCTCTCGCTCACGGCTCGGCTCGCACGCCCGCCTGCCCCTCAACGCTCGTGCCCATTGCTCATTCCATCGCACGGGTTTCCAAGAACTTTAACGGAGAATTTCCAAGGGGCAGTGACGGATCGTTGTTCATGCCTGATGCAAGCCGTACAGCTGCACTCGATGGCAAGTCTTAAGCGGCAGGGGCAAGAATGATGTCCTACGGTGATACGTTAGGAAAACATGTGTCTCTGGCTTGGAAAGAGAGGGAAAAAAAACACACACACACATCACATCACGTCGCGTCCAGCTGGATGACACGGAATATTAGCGAAAGGTCGCGGCGACGATGCCGGTAATTGTTGATGGTTACGATAGGATTGAGAACGCTGCTACGGTACGGATAGGGGAAATAGGCGGCCGATCGTTACGGCTGTGATTAGTGGTCAGTGGAAAGGTCAGAAGCAAGATGATTCGATGTGGTGTTTTGACGAGGGCTGGTTGAGGGTGAGTAGCATGGGAGGAGGGATTGAGCTGTCGGTGAGGAGCGGGGAGGAGAGGGCATTGCAGGGCGACGGTGGTGGCACCTGACGCCCGGCCTAATGGGATATACAACTGTGCAATCTCGAGTCCCAACGTCTCCGGTCAACTCTCTGCCGTCAGTCTGCTCAGCAGAGACCAGGGCAGTTGAACTCTTAGGTGTGTTTTTGGGGTGCAACGCAAGTTGCTTGGCACGGCGTCTGGGAGCCGTGTCAGGAACCGAACCAACACTGAATTCGGTTCCCGGAGAAGCTCCCGAGAACGCGGCGATAAACGTCGGCCACCACACCGAACAGCGGGGCGTAACAACCCGAAAACGCGCCGGACAAATACGCAGAACAACCGCGACAAAACCCCCCCCCAAGGTGGTTAGACCCCCGACCGTTACGCGACGGAGCAAAAAGTTTAACATTCAGCCGCGCCCGCCAGCCCGCCCGCTCGCTCGTGTGCGCTCGTGTGTTTCTGTGTGGTCGCCCGTGTCCAAGCAACGCAGTGTGGTTTTCTCTTTTACGCGTGAACGAACGGGTGCGGTGCGCGAAGGCCGCGTTGGAGACATCTCCCCGCACCCACCCCCCCCAACTCCCCTCCGATCGGACCGAGCCGCAGCGCGCTCCGTGTAGGCACACGTTCCTCCGTAAGCGTTTGGTTAATGGAAACAGAGCTCCGCTCAGCAGGGAGCCTAGATTGCTCAATGGCAGAGGCGGGCGGCGGGTGTCGAGGTGGGAGAGGAGATGTGGGGGGAGGTAGACGAGGAGGAGGGAGTGAGAGAGGGGGGGGTTGATGGTACGGACAAATGTGCAGAGCGTTTGCGAGCAAATTGTGCAAAATTAGCGGCGAATGCACTCCGGAGGCGCAGGCACGGCGAACATGTGGTCCTGAGTTTGGACGTATTAGCATTAAGTAGGTCCATATGAAAACGCAAATGATTTTTCGGCAAACATTGCAATTTGCTGACGGCGTCTGCTGCCGCGAGTTATGCGCTGGTGTTTAAATCATCGTAAGTTTCAAAATTTCATTTGCTCTCCTTAAGTAGACGAGAGAAAGGGCCGCATTGTTTATGGGCCGGCCGGGCCCGGGCCGACGGAGCCGACGACTGGACGCGGCATCTGTTTTCGCGTACGCGACATTTGAGCCCGATGAAAAGCCGCGCCGCCGCGCCGCCCATTACCGCCGTCGAATCGTCCTTAAGCGGACGAAACTGCTTAAGTGCGCGCGCTTAAAACAACGGAAGGTGGTCTGCCGCCAAGCGCCACGCCGCGCGCCCTAACCTCGCCCGTATTCGAAGTCACCCCGCCATGTAATGCCGTCCAATTCAAAATCGGGCACCAATTTTTTTTAAATGGAATAAATAACTCTGAGCCGCGAGACCAAATTGCACGGAATGTGCCCGTCTCCCGTCAGAGCTCGGAAGCCGAGCGGGGTTCGAGCACTCGACGGTGCTGGGTGACAGCCGCGCGCAGAGCGGGTGCTATAGGCTGCCGCGGAGCCGAGTGGGAAAGATAGATAATAATAATAATAGCATTTATATAGATAGATAGATGTTTATTATTACAGCAGACAAATGCCCAGCGAGCTTGCAAGCTCTTTACGGGATTTCTGCGACACAATTAAACGTGCGTGGTGGGCAGCAGAGTGGCAGCGTGGCATAAAACGATATTTTTTTATTGAATAATTTATTACATTTATTTAGCGCTTGTGTTGTGCTTATACGCTCCCGCATCTGTGCTCACGGCCTTCACCGACCCACACTGGCCGGCGCGGTGACGTACGGTCAAATACGAATGCCGCGATAAATGCACGGGCGTGGCGAGACACTCGTCCAGCAGTGGATCGACAAAAAGACCCCGCTCGCACGTGTAAATGCACGCGGCAACGCGATACAAGGCAAATCTAAGGTTGTTGGGGTTCGCGTCGGAGACCGATTGACCGAAAGATTCACGGCTTTGCTAGCGTCAGTCTGAGAAGTGGAGAGCGTGACACAGCGCCGTAGATTATCGCAAGAATGTTTTCAAGCCACAATCGCCGTTTCTTAATATTTATTCTTGACTAAAAAATATGACAAGCGCCCGAAAAACCGTTTAAAAAATTCTGTGCTGACCGGCAGCCTGCGCCACCTGTGTGCAGCATCGCTAACATTAATCGCCGGCTAAAATAAAATTCCGTTAAAAGTAAGTTTAATAATCGCGAACAAAAATATACTTTCTGAACGTTTTCACGAATCCGGCAGCGCGACACGCGGTTGAGAGAGAGAGAAAAAACGTATCGCCGAATTAATTTTGCATTCACCGCAATCGGGCTCAGACATCTCGGACTGTGGGCTTCCATATCACCATAATTCCCACCCCTCCCCTTTGACCCCTTCTCTACGGTCAGTCGTATGCCCATGGACAAAACAAAACAAACGTCGCACGCAACAAAACACACACATTGCCTGGAAATATGAATCAATAAACCACACTGGTCAGGGAGTAAATAGGGCCACGCAGGTCTGTTTGCACGGGTGGGCTCAAGGTGACGAAGCGTAGTTATTTGCAGACATTTTTACGCGCCCTTTGCGACATGCTTCGAAGAACCGGTGACAGTCCCGCGGATGAGGTTTATGTTGCTTTACGTAGGCGGTGTTTTATTTGGGAATGTTTGGTCGATGCCGTTAACGAGCGTTGGGATTCGCGCGGAAGGAAACCGGAGAACCCGGAAAAAACCCACTACGCCGTGCACGAGGTGGTAACACTCAGCACCGCCATCTACTGGCCACACCAAAATGAATTTAAATGTATATTTTTACATATATCGTCTTATTAATTTGTAATGGCATCTTCATGGCGGGGCGGCACGGTGGCGTAGTGGGTAGCGCTGCCGCCTCACAGCAAGGAGGTCCCGGGTTCGAATCTCGGCTCGCGGGCCATTCCGTTGTGGAGTTTGCATGTTCTCCCCGTGTCCGCGTGGGTTTTTGCCGGGCACTCCGGTTTGCTCCCACCGTCCAAAGACATGGCCAGGTTAATTGGCGTACTGACTAAATTTTCCCAGGCGCCCTGCGATGAACTGGCGCCCCATCCTCGGTGTTCCCCTGCCTTGCGCCCTGTGTCTGCCGGGATAGGCTCCGGCTCACCGCGACCCTGTACAGGATTAAGCGGTTTATGAAAATGGATGAATGGATGGACTTTGACCGCATCGACTTGTCGCAATCGCGTTCAGCGTAAAAGTTTGATGGACCCTGTAAAGGTCCGAAAGTATAAAACACCTGCCGCGTGAATAAATACACCCTTCCACCGACGTTGATCCAAACGTTTAATATCACTTCATCGTTAACAACAGCCAGAAGATTAACGTTATAATTTTTTCAAAATACATACCAGGATTTCACGTTTCATCCGAACTTTTTTTTATACGTACGCAAATAAAATAGCGGTGACATTTTAAGGACAAAAATAATCGCTGCTCGGAGGTATAGCGTGATAACGCGCGGTCGGCAATACTCCTAACGGAGCAGCGTTGTCTGCGTTGTTTACTTATTTAAAAATGTATAGTTTCCTTAATGGGTTTCTTTAAAAGCAACCCGAAAGCATGTCAGCGCGACTTGGTTCCCATGGCCGCAGCCAATGTGGTATAATTTGAAAGAAAAACATTTTTTTTTTCGAAAGCCCCAAAAAACGTAGATTGCCGCTTGCCGCTGCGATTGGCTTGGCCGATTGTCGTGACCACGTTTGCGGCTCGCCATGGCACACTCCTGCCCCGATGCACGCCCGTTCCACGCCCGTCCGCTCAGCCGCTCTCCCTTCCCCCGCCGCTCTCTCCCAGGCCAATTCCCATCCGCCCCCGCATCCCACCAACGCCGCAACACCGTATCCCAAACCAATCGTCCGCCCGCTCACAAACCAACATTTATCACCCACGCCATCCGTCCCTCACACCCCCTCTCTCTCTCTCGGTCTCTCTGCCACCAGCCACGCTGCCCACTCCCACCCTGCTCTGCCAGCCCACCACCCTACAGATCTCTCCCTCTGCTCGGCCTCGAAGCTTCTGGCCAAACTGTTCACAGCGCTTCCTCCTCCTGGTGCCAGCCATACGCCCACACGTCCAACTCTGAAGCCATCTTATCAAAAAAACGTTTTCACGCCACCCGGTAGAGATTTGCAAGGTCATTTCGAACTTTCCCTTGTAAAAAGTATAAAATAATAATATAATAATAATAATAATAATGAGCTCCTTCACGCAGCTTTGCAAAAGCCGGAATTTCACACCTCAGCTTGGCTCTAGTAATTTGGAGGCAGGCAACCGCTATCGAGTGTGCAGGCGGTGCAACTGTAGCCCACGGGCCGGTAGTGCGAATTAGTCAGGTGTAGAGACGTCCGGTCAGGGGTGGCAGGGGAGGCAGAGCCTCACCTGTCATACTCCAATAACATTTTAAAAAATGAAATAAATATTAAGATTTTTTTTTTCCCATCTAAACTTAGATCCCAGTTAGAATTTATATTTCTGCCTAGTTGTGATTGCTAATCTTGATTTGTGTTTTAAATGTTCCAAATTGTGCACTATTCCCTCTCAACCTTTGATATGCTCTCGTTTTTTCACCGTCGCAATGCACAACCTTGATGATTACCTCCTTACTTGAAAAGTTTAGGCAGTGCTGTGTATTTTTAAATAAATGGGGTGCAATGCTATGTGTAAATGTTTTTTTGTTGGTTGATTTAAAATGTGTTTATATATCAATGTTGTATATATTTTAAATTCTTGTCATCAATTCGCATGTCTGTTGTGTCGCAGGAGCCCCGTAAAGAGCTTGCAAGCTCACTGGTTATTTTTTTCTGCTGTAATAATAATAATAAACAACACCTGTGACGGACTAGCGTCCTACCATGGTGTATAGTCCTGCCTTGCGCCCTGCGTCTGCCGGGATAGGCTCCGGCTCATCGCGACCCTGTACAGGATTAAGCAGTTTCTGACAATGATGATGGAATAATAATAAACATTTACCTATCTTGCCTCACTGAGGGGGACGTGCCTTGAGCACACGTGATTGACGCCCACGTGATTGATGCCAGCCAGTGCCTCCCCAGCCATTGACCTCGCCGCACGTCCAATGGTCAGGTGAGGTGCCCCCATTTGAGTCGTTCTCTCGTCGAAAAAGTACCTTCGACAGTGAATGAATATGTGCGGGTTGTAAATGTAAAATTATTATTTATTATTATTTCATTCCTTGAACGTGGGGCTCATGCCAACCGTGCCACTGCCTCCTGCAAGAGATGCGTCAAATCAGGTAGTTAAGTGCGGTTGTTCTTAGTTACAAAAACGGCGCAAGTTAGCAGACTTGCAAAACGCTCGCCTCGCGCCATTATTGGCGGAAGGGCCTCTGGCTGGAGGGAGCTCTGGTGGGCTTCTTTAGAGTGGTGTTTGGTCTACTCTTCCACGCTGACCAGTCGCGTACCCACTCATCACACGATCGTAGACTATGGTGCGCCCGTTCGTTCTGCTGGGTAGAATTAGGCGGCGGGCGGATTTAATAAAATCTGCCCCTTTGTTTCTGCTCGCGATGCTCTTAGGTTCTTAAGTGTGCCTCGGCTGGATAGCCTGACATACTTATATATATAGACGGTTTCATAACTTTTAAATGTGTCACATTCGCAGTAAGTAATTCGTCGGCGTTCGGACTAATGTAACACGAGCAGCTTTGAGCAATGTGGCCTCAATGAAGCTCACGTCCCGTTAATGTTTAATGGCATGCGAAAGTTGTCGCCACTAGGAACGCAACGGCAAGTCAGATTTTGTTTTTGTTTGTGTCCCGTTGAAAACGTTCAATCTGAAAGCACAACTTTGACACGAAGGCGTTCGTGATATATCCCTTTTATGGGTTGGGTCACGTGAAAAATATATGTGTCGTAAACCTGCCTCCACCCGACGCAGCCAATTTGTAACGTTTGTCACGTGAACAATACGTGCCAAACCTTACTAAACGTATCTCAGCTATACAAACCATATCTATACAACGTATTGCGTAGTTTACGTGAATGAGGTGATAATTACAATAACAAAACATTGACCTTTGCCCTGATTGTATGATTGATAGGCCTCGGCGTTGCTTATCTGCTTTACCAATACGAGAGTAGCCTGACACATCATGTACACCACATTTCAAAATCATACACCAGATTAACATGTACCGTTGGGGAGGGGCCGCGTGTTGGGGGGAAATATTGAATCTCAATGGGTTTCCAATTGCGTCGTATAAACTGTTGAGCGGTGAGAGTCAGGTTAAGTTGATAAGCTGGTGAGTGCCAGGCGAGTGGTGAGGTTCACTGGTGAGTAGTGTCACGTGAATGTTTAACAAATAGTGAATGTTTAACAAGGATCAGGAGTCATCTCAGTCAGGCGGCCAATGGCACCTGGGTCTGTCCTGTGACCTCATGTCAGCGAGCCTTCGACACTCTGCGTGGCCTCAATGTGCACCTGGCCTGGCACAGGTGCCGTTGTGACGTCACCGCCACTTAGTGGCGAACGCCGGTTGTTGTTGGTATCGTATGAGTCTGTCCTGCCACCTAGTCCATATTAATTGGCTGTAAGATCACAATATTTTGAGAAGCGCGTAGCTTGGGCGATTGTTGGTAGCGAGGGCTTGCTCCCCTGGCTGTCTCTCATCTCGTCCGTGGTTCCTCCGCAGTTGTGAGAAAAATCATTTGCATGAACGACGGCGCTATATAAAAGTAAACATTGGTTTCATTATTATATTGAATATCTGTGTTGGCTTCTGTACAAGTCCCGGTATTGCAGGTTGAAAAGTTTTTTGACAATTCTTCAACAGTGGTTGTACGAACAACTACACATATTACACGTTGTCTATAGGACGGGCTGCCCACTAACATTCAGCAGTCAGAAATTGTGAAATAAACTAATTAAAAATTCCTTAAAATATATTCCAACGGATGAAAAGGTGTTAATAAGGTAGGCGATAACAATGGAAAACGTCCTCTTTATTCTAATGCTCAATTTGTAGTCGTGCCAAAATTAAACCAGAAATATAATGTATTCATGTATCTACGTGGATGGAGTAGTGGCACAGTGGTTGGTGCTCTAAGCAACAAACCCAGGAACCTGAGTTTGTTTCCAGACCACGGCTGATGTGCCCCCATTCAGGGGAACTCTGTGGCACCCTGTTTGTTGGGTGCCATTTCGACAGCAATGGCATATGCAAGAAATTGCATGACTGCATTTTGCACCTTACCTTCTATGTGTTTTTGTTTGCCCGCATTTTGTTCAACAATGAGCAAAATATTTCTTTAAAACGTAGACTGGGAATTTCTCTCCATAGCTGTTAGTTGGAGGCATCATTGGGCATTCGCGAAACGTCTCAAAGAACAGAGAACAGTTGACACGGCTATCCCGAAAGCGCAGGTACGGAGAGCAATTCTCATACATCCAGTCCCTCTCATCGTGGGACTGGATTCTACAATTCCCAGACGTAGTGATGCTTAAACCATAAATATTCAATTGGAACTCAACACACTCGGCAAGCGCTCGCTGTGCCTGTCTGGCCACCTGGGCAGTGCGCTACCGAGCAAAAAAAACGAAAATCTGTGACAGCATCAACTTAATTAAAGCGTTTTCATACAAATGCTGGAAGCGAACAACAAAACAGCGTAAGCAGTTTCGAGTTGTGTTGTCTGGTCGGAGAGCGATGGCGCAGCGGTTAGCTCACTCTACCTCTGGCAGTATGAGTTCGATTCTCGGCCACAAGCTAACGTCATTGGCGAGTGATATTTAAACGTAAACTTCTCCTGGGCCTCCCTCTTCTCTACTAACCCACATTGCCTAGCGCGGTGAAATATGGTCACACTACCCGACGCCTCCTCTAAGACCGATAGGGCTTCGTCCAGGTCTTGAACGAGAAAATGCTGTGAAAAGAGTTCCGATACCACTCGCGACTGACGCGAGCCTTCGCTTACGCGAGTGGTTCACAGCGCGATGTGCTAAAGCACTGCGCCACGGCGTCACCATTCACCAAGATAAATGCAGCGACGGAGTGCCGTCAACGGGTGAATGGGTTCGGCTAATAAAACTCTTGTACAAGCTCATCATGAGTTCCCATTGCCCAGCTGTTCCTTCGACAGGGTGTACCACTGTGATGTCAACACTGGGGTTTTTTTGGCAATAGAACATTGCTCCTCTCTGTGATGAATGCCAGTGGCACAATTAAGAGATTAAAAGCCAGGCTTCGTTTCGGTCAGATCTGATCCGGGTTAGCGACCCGAAAAATATTCACCCGCCTGGCACGCCACTTTCTTTATAACCTCTCACGATTGCTGTGGCTACCGGTCTTGTTGCTGGTCGCAGCAACGTCAACATTGACTGCGCGCACACTAAAAAAAAAACACGTTGATTTCCCCCGGTGCCCTGAGATGTTGTAACCCTTCCCCGCTGGACAACTGTTAAAAAAGCCACGTAGCTCAACGGTTCCATCCAGCTTAAATACAAACTAACTGGCTGACAACGTGTTAAAATGGTGCGGCGTTTAATTTGGGTAAATTCTCACTTCTGAGAATTTAAATATCGGTTTGGCCGTCACACGATGAGCGTTACTCCGCTATGCAGAGCGGGTGGAAATAATGCTCAGAGGTCATTCGAAGTTATCCTAGCGGTAGCTCTATCACACGAAGAATCGCGCTGCTCGGTTAAGAGATTCGAATGAACGCAAACAGGGATAAAATCGTGTGAAAACTAACAAAAAGGTTTGTGTGCATATACCGTATCGCAACCAGCTACGGCATGAAAACACTCAAATCAATTTTTGGACTAAAGCACAATTTTGATTCGCTTGGCCGTGCTTTGCTGGGTAACACTTTATACCTATGAATGTAATTTTTTCGGAAATCGGTTTAGCGGTTAAAGTGGCGCCGGCCGGGCGAGCTTATCGGAGTTTTCCGCGCCAGTGCTGTTTGCCGTTGCGCTGTTTTGACGGCGAGCGTCTCCAAAAATATATATTAATCAACATACGCGTACATCCGCGCACACACACAAACACGTACACACACACACGCACTCGCACAGACGCACGCCGCAAGCCACGTCACTGACCAAATTATCACAATTGTTGAGCGCCGTTCGCGTCCAACGATCGTGCGAGTGATTTAGGGCGAGTGAAACGAAGAAAATAACAATTGTGATAGCGTGTCAGCAGCGGCGCACAAACACGAGTAACAAAACAAACCCTAAAAACGTAACAATAATAATAATAAATAATACTTATAAAGCGCAGGGGTGGCGTGGTGAGTAGCGCTGCCACCTCACAGCATGAAGGTCGGCTCGGGTCCCTTTCTGTGTGGAGTTTGCATGTTCTCCCCGTGTCTGCGTGGATGTTTGCCGGGCACTCCGGTTTCCTCCCACAGTCCAAAGACATGCTGTTGCATAGATTAATTGGCCTGCTGACTAAATTGGCCCTGGTGCTCTTAGATGGACTGGCGTCCTATTTTGGGTATAGCGCTGCCTTAGACCCTGTGCCTGTCGGGATAGGCTCTGGCTCACCCCAACCCTGTACAGGATTACGCGGTTTCTGACAATGAATTAACTTATAAAGCACCATATTGTACACTACAATAAGTCAATAAATAAATAACTTCAATTTTGGCCAAGAGGAGGAAAATATCTAATACAAGATGTTTTGGCAAAAGGTTCCCTCTTCAAAGGAGATAGATCTCTCTCAGTACAGAGATAGAGCTCTCTTAAGACGCAACCATGGTCAATCCACTGCTGGATAAAGGCCTCCCCCAAGCCACAGCCACCATGACACGTAGTGATCCACTTGGCGCCTGCACGTGAGCCGTTTTCGTCGCTCCATCTCATCAGCTAGACGATGATAATTACTTTGAACGTGTTGATTTTTTTGTTGCGCAGTGGGTACATGCGTGTGTCTGTGTGTTGGGGTTGACATGTTGAGGTAAGAGTACAGTTAACATTTTTAAAGGCAAATGGAATGTATTGTGGCCACTAAACGAGCTATGTTTTGTCCGTGTGTACACGATAAAGCATCGCGTCACGCCCAATGCTTTCAGCATTTCCTTCTATGTCTGAGAGGCTTAGGCAGATAATACTGATTTTAATACCATGCCACCTTAACCAACCTATTACATTCATCAGAGTTGTAATTTTGTGTAAATATCAGGTAAAGCTATGAAAATATGTACATTAATGTGTATAGGTGAAAGGCGCTCTATAAATTGAAATTATTATCTTCTTCTTCTTTGCGATCCTTCGAAGCACGATGGTCAGCCTCTGGACATCGTTGTCTTTCAGCTCGGCCTCGAAGTGTTTGGTAGAATTCGCAGGCAATACCAAGTATTACCTGACAGGGATCGCGACGTGAACGCTTCTACCTTGATATGTAGTGTGGTGGTTAGCACACTGTGCTGTGAACCCGGTGACCCCGATGCGAATCCCGCTTAGGGCCAACACCAGTGACAAATATCTGAATCGGTCTTAGGCCTCCCCTAGGTCGACTCGACCTCAAATGAGTCCCTGGTGTGGTGTCATAACATGGCTACTAGGGAGACAAAGGCGGCCAGGTGTGGTGCTGGCCACCCACCCTTTCGTATATGTGTGTATACATGTATATATGTTTCTAAAATGTACATACAATATGATTCTAACAATTTACTATTCAATTAGTTTGCATAATTCAGGGTCACGATTCGATTTTTGTATTTGAAAAAATAACATTGGGGTGAATATAGCGGCATCTTGTGGCTGAGGGGAGTCGTGTGAGCCCATTGTAATATTCCCAGCAGTTCAGAAATCACTCACCGCTAACGTTAGCTGTGACTGGGAATTGAACTCAGGCCATCGGGTTCATTTGCGGCAAATTGCGCTAACCCCTGAACCGCCGCATGCAGCAGAACGCGTGCAAATAAACAACACACATCGTCGATTCGCAGACACATGACCCTTCGACGCACGAATCGCGGGTTTAAACATCAACGCTAACCGATCGTTCAATCGACGCATCGTTAGACCCCCGTATACTGAAGCGAATCCTCCGCGAATTCACCGCGGCTGTTGATGAAACCCATGTGTTCTGTGCACAACCGTGCACCGCAGTCCCGTGAGATGAGCTTTTAGCTCCGCGATCTGGTCCAAGCAGACGCTTCGCGTCTCCATTGCGTCTGATCACGGTCGAGACACGAGCGGCGCGCGTCGGCCTAAAGTGAGCGGCCCGCGTCGAGCGAGGTGAGCGACACGCGCCACCGTCTTCATTGCGATCGGCGGTGGACCCCCACCCAAAATCGACCGCGTAAAAATCCCATTACGCGCTTTATCTCTCCCCCCCCCTCTCTCTCTCTCGCCTACCGCCGTCCTTAATTTGGCCCTTCCCGACTGCGAGGGGAATATTTGGTAACGTGCGGCGGATGATGGATGTGAAGAAAACCATTATTTACACTGCATTAATGATCGCGCGCGGCGTAAGAGAGAGGGCCACGCGGATGCGACGCGGAGAGCCGTGGGCGATAGAGCGAGCGGCTGACGCCCCTCGGAGCCGCTGCTTTGCCTTCTTGACTCGACTCTGACATCGCAACTTGGGGACGTAATTAGTGATGAGAGCGACGGGGAAAAAAAAC
The DNA here is from genome assembly GCA_036362915.1 of Geotria australis. NCBI lineage: Eukaryota > Metazoa > Chordata > Hyperoartia > Petromyzontiformes > Geotriidae > Geotria > Geotria australis. The sequence goes on along the minus strand of JAZEWU010000028.1, from coordinate 5,827,522 downwards.
CAACGCGCTCGAAACTAAAAACAAAGAAGTGGCTCCAGCTGCGAGCCGAGGTCCCACCGGTTCGCGCCCGACTGAAGTGTAGCGGCAGCTCACCGCAGGCCCGGGTTCAAGTGCCCGAGTTCAATGGGAAGCTCTGTTTATGAGTTTAGGTCACGTGACCTAAACTCGGAGGTCAGTTCACAGTCGGGAGGTCGGGAGTTGAACCTACTGCTTGGAGGTTGACAGGTGCTCGTCACGGCCTGGTGGCGCAGTCGGTAGAGCCAGCAGCTTGAGATTGGAAATATTACTATCAATTTGTGGGGAGCTCGGCATTGGTTGTGCTATAGAGATACCTCGCAGCCCACCGTGAAAACGTGGAATTTACATCACTGGTGGCTCGGTGCTGTTAAAGGGAGATGAGCATCGCCTTAGTACTTATTTGGACAAAATAATCTGTCTTGACAGCAGTTACTGTCAATATAGTCAGTGATGGTTGGGTTTCAAAACTGTTCTTCAGGCGTCTTTAACGCCTGAAGATACCTCCAAGGTAGGAGGCAAAACGTTGCGAGGGTGAGAGGGAGAGCGCTCGACACGGCTATCCCGAAAGAACAGCTTTGAAAAGCAACCATCATGAATCGAACCGTGCTTAAGTTCAGTCGCGACAGTCCGGAAACACTGTTCCGTGAATTATTTTGGCAAGCCACAGGCATCTTTCCTTATATATAGTACAATAATATAGGATGATTGTTGACAACCGTAACCTTGTACCCTAGTGGTAGTGACTTTAGAGGGAGCTCTAGAAAACCCCTGTAGAGGGAAGTTTTACCTTTTCTTCCACACTAGCCAGACGCCTTGGAAGAGGTGGCGGTCCCCACACTTTACCCCACCACACTAGACCTGCCGATAATCTAACGGCAGTCTATTCATACTGCCGGGTGGACAGAGGTGTGGAGATTTAGGAAACTTGCGCCGCTGTTTCAAGTGCCGCTCTGGGAGACAGAAACCGGTGACCTCTGCATTGCAAGACCGGTGTGCTAACCATTACACCACGGCACCATTCGCATTACTATGAAATACTATGGTAATTCAAGTTGGCAGGAGGAAGCTGAATTCTTCTCATAGTCAGTTGACTTGTGCACACAAGAGATTTACTTTTTGTGTTGGTGGAAAGGTAATTTCCACCAATAATTTGTACACACAAAAAAACCATAGCAGCGTTGCTTTTTATTTTTATTCGACCACTTGTGTTGATTTTCCACGCGTGAAACAAAAAAACAAATTTGGTGGAAAAATGGTTTCTGAGAATTGCTCTTAAGAGCTGCTCTTTCGGGATAGACTTGTCGAGCGAAGGAGAGAGGAGGAATGCTCGACACGGCTATCTTGCAAGAGCGGCTATTAAGAGCAATTCTCATACATCGAGCGTTGAAATACTACATTGATACAAAGTTATTTCCTATCAATAAATTAATCGAGCACCTGAATGAAGTATATCAATGCTGGTGACTCGTTGTTGTGGTACGGGCAAGTCCTTTTTCCCGGAAATACCTCTAGCCACCTCTCTCGTTCCATGTCTGCACAGGAAATGAATAACTTTTGACGTTTAAAATATTTTCGGGACAGTTTGCAAAATGCATGAGTTTGTGAGTGTCGCATCAAAAAAAAATAAACGAAGCCACCACTGTCATGTGCTGAAATTATCTGTCATGATTCTGTGCAAATAATTGAAGTGCGATATAAAACAAAATATGCATTTAGTTGACATAACTGTATGGATGTATAATGCCATTTTTTTTTAAACCCAACATGCATTCTCATTGTATTCAATGTAAGTGACTTTAATTAATATGGGCTACGTTTGAAATGTTGGGTCATTTTTTGACAGCTGGTGGAGAACAAAACCCCATAGCAAACACATCCCAACCTTACTTGTCACGCGTCGCGCTCGGAATAAACGGACGCGCGGCGCTTTTCAAAACGTTTATTCCGTCGTGTCGTCATTTTGCAGCAATGATGCATTTCGAAAACGGGACCGGCGGTCCGCTTCCCCGGGATTCCGTCGAGGAGGAGGAGGACGAGGAAAACCGGATTTCCGCCCAGGGACCCGACTGCTCATTTCAGGATCCACTTGACGGCGAATCCAGTCCGGATCTCACGGGGGGCGAGAGCCCCGCGGGCGAGATGCAGGACATCGAAGAGGACGACGATGACTACGGCGACGACCAAGAAGCCAGCGAGAAGGAAGGCAGCTACTCAGCCTGGGCTGAGGCAGCGAAAGAGTTAATATCCCCAACGGAGCCTGGTAAGACATCCTTAATTGGCTCTGTAATTAATGTAATGGTGCACGCTTTTCAAAACACTGCTTAATACTTGCTGGGAAAAAAAATTACATTCTATATATAATCATCTATTATCTCCATCTCTAACACATGGACCTGATATAACACCATAATGATGTGTTGTTAAACTTTCCTCCTTGTCACTCACTGGCGCGCCACTTCCAGTGTTTCGAGTGCCGTTGTTAATGCCTCGCGCACATCGTTAAAGATACATATTAACAAAAATTGCTTGGTCATAATTAATGTAATGTTTTACAAATGAATTTTAATGCTTTAAATTAAGTTGATTTAGGGGGATTGTTTTCCTTTATTTTGTCCAATTAAGCTCAAAGTGACACGTTCGGAATAACGCGCGTTGAATTGAAAAAAACTTATCGTAATTTGCTCGAGCTTTAACCCGAGAAAGCTTGGCTCCTGAAAACACCGATCTTTTCTCCTCACGGTTTTTTCTAATCTGTTCCATCGGCACTCGCCGATTCCTGTTGCGCCCAAGCACCGTCTATAACCGGTGGCAAGCCACCATCTATCAGCACACTCGCGCCCTGACCATGGAACCCATACCAGCCCATACACTGCGGCCCAGCCTTGCGGTCGCGTTTGTGCCAGATCGTATCTGCCGCCGTCTCCGATATTTAAAGCAACACGGCCGACTAACCTTTTTTACAGTTAGCCACCAGCGCAGACGCGCGGACCGTTGGCACACGAGTGCAACGGTGCCTAACGCTCACGGGCCGGTCACCTTAGCCGTGGGTAACGGAGAACCGTGGAGGGCTTTGGCGCGTGGACCGGCCTCTCTCTCCGTGAAGCCTCCTCGCCTTGTGGGTGGGTGCTCGCGACTTCAGTAGTGGTAACGGACAGAAGCTGCAGATGGGGAAAGTGCCCCGCCGCGTCAGATTATATTCGGTAAAGCGTCCGTACGTGTATATTTGCGGTTGTCTAAAAATGTTTAAACGTTTTGTGCAGTGCGAACCACGCGTGTGACGGTTACCGTTATGGGGAGATGTTTTATCTGAGGATCTCGCAAGCTTGAGTTTCGAGCAAACCGCCGGTGTGTAAAGTAGCAGTGGCGATCGTTTACTTAGTATGTTATTTTATTTCTATTACACGCAATTATTTACGAGGTTTTGTCATTCGGCCTAGCATGGTCAATGACGAATATAACAGTATGTGGTTAATAATGACAACACGTATTTACTTGGGATGTAAATGAAGCGTCGAATACTTTATTGAAAACATTTATCACTTTATTTTTTTATTTTCGCGTAATATGTTCCTGAATCGTATCCCGATTGTGAAAGTCGGCGTCATGTAACAAAAGTCGCCAAATGGAACGGTCGTGGAGCAGTGCAGTGCCTCTTCATCTTCACGTTTAGAGAATAACCCACGGAGATTTCTGTCATAGAGCTACATCTGAAATCCATTGAATTGACTTCAAAGTCCACACAGTGGACGGCAGCAATTCCGATGTGAGTTGAGTGTGTGGCTCAGAGGTTAGTGAGCCAGCACTGCCGAGATTAATAAAAACCGGGTTTTCGACTGTGGCTGCCCGGTCACCATTGTTTAAATAATGAAAGCATCGAGTTAAATTTAGTTCTTAATTTGGCTAAGTCACCAGCTATGGAATGTAAACGTTTCAGTTTGCTTTACCGTCGATTAACCGTCTTACAAATCGATCCATTGTCAGAAACCGCTTAATCCAATACAGGGTCACGGTGAGCCGGAGCCTATCCCGGCAGACACAGGGCGCAAGGCAGGGCTATACCCAGGATGCGACGCCAGCCCATCACAGGGCACCGGGGGAAATTTTGTCCGCAGGCCAATTAACCTATGCAGCAGCATGTTGTTGGACTGTGGGGGAAACCGGAGTGCCCGGCGAAAACCCACGGAGAGATGTCCACGTGGGTTTGCGTGGGGCACTCCGGTTTCCAAAATGTTTTAACCTTACTGTGGATTAAGGCGTAGCCAAGTGACATCATAAGTAGTTCTGTGACGTCACTGTCTGGGCCACGCTGTGACCCAGACGATGACGAATGACATGGCAATATCTGCATATTTAGACTAGAATTTAACGAAGACCAAAACATATAAGCACCCAAAACAAATTCTTACTTCGCCACTACGTACGTGAAATTACGCGTCTTAGAATTGATCATTGTACTGATGAAGAATTTATTATCTGCGAATTACAAGTTGTACGTGGATGTTACATTGAGGAAAACAGCTCGGATGAAACACAGATACAACTGAGACAGGACAAACAACAACAATTCAATCAAGATGGTAAAAACAAGATTGTTTAATCAATACAGCATTTATGAACCGTGACCATTGCTGGGTGTGGGGGGGGGGTGAAAGGGGGAAGCTGGTGAGTCATAACATGCCTAATGTTTACAATATATTAGAGTGTATATATGTATAGGTGCACACGTTCCACCCGTATAAAAGCCAATATAATTCCTTGTCGATTATGTTGTTTCCAAACCGTTTTGTAATTTATCAAAACGGTTTGGGAGAGAATCCATGCGTGCGAGGGGGCAACGTTCTATCTCCGTACAGATAGAAACAGACGGGCGATTAGTCCACTTGGTGTCCTGTCACCTGGACACACAGAGTGAAGGGGGTTTCACAACATCTATGCGGTGATCCACCAACCCTCACTGCGTCCGCGGTGCTGGATTACAGGCTCTGTACATAACCACCACCGTCCAGCAGCCTAGAACACCCTGTCCTCCAACACCCTGTGCTACAACACCGTTTCCTACCACACCCTGTCATTCCTTCAACAGCCTGTCTGATAACACTGTCATTCCTACCACACCCTATTCCACAACTCCCTGTCCTACCACACCCTGTCTTACAACACCCTGTCTGACAACACTCTGTCATTCCTTCAACACCCTGTGCTAAACACGGTGGCCACCTGTCCAAGCATTATCCCTGCTCCGAGTCAGAGCTGCGGCGAGGTGGGGCACATTCCAGGTCACACGGTCACTGGCATAGGACGCATATAATGATGAACGTATCATTGTGACCGTTTTCTGTTTCCAGCCGCAATGAAGGTGGACAGACCCATGCTGTGTGCGACTGCTGCTCTTGGGTCTGATGTGGGCAGCGAGTCTGGTGAGTACTCGAATATTGGGGGATTACGTGTTTTTTTTCACACTTTCTTCCATTGAACGTGTAAGTTCTCTATATTTTCCAGTCTCATTTTCCAGACACTGTTCATAAAACCTGATAGAAATTTAACAGATACTTGTTAATTTGTTGCATTTTTGCACCAGACATTGGTAGTGGATGAAGATGATTCGGAAATTTTGTATTAGTAAATTGAAAAAGTACTAAGTGTAATGAAATACACGTTATATTTAATAAGCTATATGTGTCCAAAGATGAGAAAATGCAACGTTGCCGTTAGCAGAACACGTGGTAGACTTGTATAATCTGTGAACCTGAATTTTTGGGGCTAGCAGTGACCTTCTCAGAAGCTAAGCAGGCATCAGCCTGGATAGTGCTTGGCTGGGTGACCACCATGCATCATAAACCGGGTGCAGTATGCATTGTGGGGCAGTAGAGGGGACTCTCCCTTACCTGCATTAACCTGCACTGACCAGCGTGGTGATGTATGGTCAGGTTATTCCTCAAGGCCCCGTGAGCTGCAGGGGAGGCCCTCATCCAGGGGTGGACTTACACATGGGTCTAAACATATACAAACACAACTGAAATAAATCCGTATTTTTCCAAAAGAGTCTCACCATATGATACAGTGTTGGGTAATTGTATTGTCCGAAAAGGGGAGGCTGCGTATACACTCGTAAACGTTAGTAAAAAAAAATATCTGTTCAAAAAAAATATCAGTCGCAGCAAAAAAAAGGAAGTTATTTGTCGAGGGCCACAACCGTATGTTTGAAAGATATGTTGAACTGACAGCATTTGTTTTGTTTAATAATTTGACCAAAAAAAAGAACCATTTTCTTGGTGTCAGCACGTAAGGGGAAGTGAACTGCTGATGCATTTGACCCCAACCAGAAAGCGGGCCAAATGTTTATAGTGTACCGTCGGCGCAAAGGCATTCGTAGGCAGGCCCCTTTTCTACACGAACAAGCTGTTCCGCTCCAGTGCTTGTCCCCTGACACTTAAAAGATACTCGCCACATAAAGCCACAATTTCTCATTTTTGTCTTCAAAAAATAAAACAGTTCTTGTTTACCCAGGTTCTGCTAAAATCTCCCTCAGCAATGTTTCCTCCCCCGCCCGGCGTCCGACTTTACCGACATCGCCGGAGAACGCCGCAAACGTGTTTTCCAGCAAAGATCGCTAATTTTTACGTTCTGCGCTGTTGTGTTGAACCAACTGAAAACAGCTGGCCATTCTATGGGGATACAATAGGGGGAAAACACAAAACTATGCACTTTATATGCTACCCTGGAACATTTTTTTCAAATGAGTGTTTTTTTTTTATATGTGCTCGCAGCCCCGTTACTTCTTTTTTCATCGAGATTAAACAATACGTATATTTTTGTTTGGGTGATACTGAGTGCGCAATGGTGCGCACGCACAGCTAACAAACATCTCGACACATTTGTCAATAACTCTGCCCGAACAGGGAAGAGTGTGTAAAGATGTATAACGAATTGATGGTTTTGGTGATAGACCTTCTGCAAATGGGTTTCATTCACAGCAGGGAGATTGAATAAAACCATCTCTGCTGTGAAGCAGAAGTATAAGACTCATTTGGTCGAAATGTCACCTACTATTTTGATTATCCGCATTTAGGGCTACGAACCGTTATTGCCAAATGTGTTCTCAGCCACCGTTTTGTCACAGCATGCTCAGAAAGCGTGGTGTTGTTTTCTTCTTTAGCAATAGTGATGTGCAGTAGAGTTGAACGTCATTACACTCATTATCATTCATTGTCAGAATCTGCTTAATCCTGTAGAGGCTCGTGGTGAGCCAGAGCCTATCCTGACAGACACAAGGCGCCAAACAGGGCTGTTCCCCGGATGGTAAGCCAGTCCATCGCAGGGAACCGGGTGCTATTTAGTCAGTTAACCTAGGCAGCATTTATTTGAGCTGTGGGAGGAAACCAGTGTACCCAGCAACACAGGGAAAGCATGCAAACTCCATACAGAAAGACATTTGACCTGGGTATTGAACCCTGGACCCTCTTGCTGTGAAGCAGCAGCATTACTCACCACGCCACCGTGTCGCCACAACATTGTTAAAAAATTTGGAAAATAAAATCCCACGCTACCTTCAGAAATTATAACACGGGTGATCTTACACAGTTACAAGTTCAGCTAAATGTGCGGTTTCTGTTTAACTATTAAATTAATTTGTTGGGAAAAAAACACAGGAATTAATGTTCCTTAAATTAGAACGTCCACATACTTTGATTGCTCTCAATACGAACCACTGCCAAGTTTGCTTATTACAATGTACTACACAGAACAACAACCAAGAGTAGAAAAAGTGCTTAATTTATAGAGATTGTATTCATTTCACCGGGCGGCATGGTGGCGCAGTAAGTAGTGCTGCCGCCTCACAGCAAGAAATACCCGGGTTGGAATCCCGGCTCGGGTGCCTTTCTGTGTGGAGTTTGCATGGTCTCCTCGTGTCCGCGTGGGTTTTCGGCGGGCACTCCGGTTTCCACCCACGGTCCATAGACATGCTGCTGCATAGGTTAATTGGCCTGCTGACTAAATTGCCCCCGGTGCTCTGTGATGGACTGGCATTCCATCCAGGGTATAGCCCTGCCCTGCGCCCTGTGTTTACCGGGATAGGCTCCGGCTCATCGCGACCCTGTACAGGATTAAGCAGTTTCAGATGATGATGATGATGTATTAATTTCTCCAAGAAAGGCCCAACGAGCTGCTAGTTTCTATTTCATGGATATCCTGCGACGGTACACGTGTTACACTGTAGAGATGTTACTGACTCGAGGATGGCCACTTAGGTCCCAAAACAACAAGTATCGGCAGACGCTTCACTTGTTACAGGGTTTCTGATGACGATCGATTTGACTTGCGTGAGTTCTCGCGCTCGTGCCGCGCGACTCTCCGCTGCGTCATCGTGTCGTGCCGCGTCTTGTCCACTGCAACGTCCAACAAATTGATCTCCTCAGGAGGCTCCCAGCACGTGGGCCGAAACGTCGGACATCGCGCCAAAACAACGCGCCGTACGACCCAAAAACACGTCGCGCGGAGCCGCCTGACGATTTTGAAGTTTTTTCGTACGCTCCAATGCGACGTTGCATTTCTAATGTTAGTCCTTTGCGCGTCTCTTACAGGTGACGGAAGCCTGAGCAAGCTTGAGGACTTCTTCGGCAAGGGGAAGGTGGAGGGAGACGAGAGGCACGCTGAGACCATGACGGCCTACTTTCGGCAGCGGGACACGGTGGCGACGGTGATGTGCACCAAGGAGCTCGAGTTTTCGCTACGAAACGGAACACCTGAAACAAGCAGCACTGAAGACCATGGTAACACAGCGCACTTGTTATAAACCTAACAAACATCGCTCGTTATCAGACAATACATTTTAATCCTTCATTGATTAAAATGTATTGTTCACGGCATCTGTCCACGATTAAGCCAGGTTCCCAACTGGAACGAGTTGATATTTGGAATGGAAAAACATGATTAAATGCAAACTAAACAAAAATTGACCAAAGCACATTTATTTTTTTATGCCAAAGCAGGTAAAATCAGTCCCTTTTCAAACCACTGCTGGATGAAAGCCTTCCTATAACATGTCAATCTGACCATATGTCACCAGTCCTGGGCCTCCCAGGACAAACCACAATTAAGGATAAAAACAATGGTGTTTCGTTTGAGTCAACTGCATTCGGTATGAAGCGAGTTTGCACTTGGAAAAATTCACTAACCACATTATTATTTGAAACGAAAAAGCATACATTGCTCAATTCCCTCCATCCACGTGTTATACACCACTTTGTGGTAGGTAATTAGAGAAGCTACCGTGTTGTAGTGGAAATACTGGTAAACCACACCTTATGAGCTTGGCAGCAGTTTACGTGTAATAGAGTTTAGGTTAACTCCAGTCATTCCAAGGTGTGAGCATTTGGCTACCAACATGAGGTCTGTAAGATTACAGACTCTGAGAAAATCTGCTCTGTCACTTTCATGATTGCTATCTAAGTACACAGTTATAACTGTACATTTACAGGTATATGTTTTGTTATTTAAAAAAAATAATTCCATTCCGCCTTTATTTTAGCCTCATATTGTCATGGTGGATGTTCATATTCTCTCATTTTGGAAATTCTGCTTTTATCAAGGCATACAGAAAAATGACAAGGTGGACATTTTGGAATAGACCTACAATACCCTTCAAAAACTCAATGGTCCACTTTCCTGTCGAGTCAATGTGTCTCCAATTTGTGTTTGTTCCTTCATCCATGTGATCATGTTTATGTTTTAGCATAATTCCGAGCAATCACAACGTCCATAATAAAATGTTACAAAAACAAAAAATAATCTGCCCCAGAAATATAGTAATGAATAACACATTTCCACAACACATCATCATCAGCCAATGCCAATAAGCTGCTTAATGAAAGCCACCCCATTCCATCTCTCACAATCCTGCCATGCAACAATTCATGTAGCACCTGCCTTAAAGCTCATTTCATCACTCCAACTCGTTAGTCAATAGGTTATCCTCTTTGGTGCATTCTAGGGTTACCGCTTGTTTGGATTTGACCGAGGTTTGACCTAGACACTCCTGGAATTTTACTGATGTGGGTTTTTCACCGCTCAATTCATGATGGTTGCTCTTCAGAGCTGTTCTTTCGGAATAGCCGTGTCGAGGCGATCTCCCTCTCTGCCTCGCGATGTTTCGCCTCCCACGTTGGAAGTAGCACTGCCGCCTCACAGCAAGAAGGTACCTGGTTCGATCCCGCATCGGGTGCCTTTCTGTGTGGAGTTTGCATGTTCTCCCCATGTACGCGTGGGTTTTCTCCGGGCACTCTGGTTTCCTCTCACAGTCCAAAGACATGCTGCTTCATGGGTTAATTGGCCTGCTGACTAAATTGCCCCCGGTGCCCTGTGATGGACTGGCATTCCATCCTGGAGATAGCCCCTGTCTCTGCCGGGATCGGTTCTGGCTCACAGCAACCCTGTACAGGATTAATCGGTTTCTGACAATGATCCATCCATTGTCAGAAACCGCTTAATCCTGTACAAGGTAGTGGTGAGCCGGAGCCTGTCCCGGCAATCACAGGGCGCAAGGCAAGGCTATAGCAATTTAGTCTGCAAGCCAATTAATCTATGCAGCAGCATTTTTTTGGACTGTGGGAGGAAACCGGAGCACCCGGCAAAAACCCACGCGCCACGGGGAGAACAAGGCAAACTCCACACAGAAAGGCACCTGAGCCAAGATTCGAACCTGGGACCTTCTTGCTGTGAAGTGGCAGCGCTACTCACCGCGCCCTGACAATGATAATAATGACATTGTTTTTGCACATTGTTGAGATAGTGACAGAGAGTGAGAGAACGGGCAACAAAAAAAACCTCACTGCAAACGCGATCGACGAACTTTTGACTTACTCGACTAACCCTCGTTCCGCCCGTCGCTCTCCCGCTCGCGCCCGTTCCACAGACGCGGCCGCGGGCGGCGTCCCCGACTCGTTCGCGCAGCTGCTCTCGTGCCCGTTCTGCGAGCGTGGGTACCGCCGCCTCACCTCGCTCAAGGAGCACATCCGCAGCCGGCACGAGGCCGGCGCCCTCATGGGGCCCAGCGGGCCCGGCGGCTCGGGGGGGCCCGGCTCGCTCACCTGCCAGACCTGCGGCTGCTCGTTCGTCTACCGCTCGCAGCTGGAGCGGCACCTGGCGTCGTCGCACGGCTCTCCGCGCGAGCAGGTGCTCGCTCGCTCGCTCGCCCGCTCGCTCGCCCACTCGCTCGCTCGAACGTCGCTCGATGATAATAATAAGCTGTGACGGTTGCTCTTCGGGACTGGCGTCCCATACTGTGTATAGACCTGCCTTGCGACCTGTGTTTGCCGGGATAGGCTCCGGTTCGCCGCGACCTTGTACAGGATTAAGCGGTTTCTGATGATGGATGGGCTGCTATTGGGAGATGTTCTTTTGGGATAGCCGTGTCGAGCGATCTCGGCACGGCTATCCCGAAAGAACAGCTCCAAAGGGCAACCATTATCAATCGAGCCGTGAAAACCTACATCAATACAATAATCCATCCATCCATTTTCTAAACCGCTTGGCCTGGTGATGGTCGCTTTATTTATAACGTGCACATATTCATTACATTTTGAAGGTATTCGTTCGAAGAGAGAATGACTCTGAGGCGCGAGGAAAGCACAGAGAGGCGGAGGAGACAGCCAGGCGGTTTGCCGGCGCCATATTGCCACACACTGCTTGCTATATATTATAATGTTATCGGCCAATTAATTAATGAGTGGTTTTTTTACGTTTTGGGAGAAAACCTATGCAGAACAGGGGGAGAACACAAACCCCACACAGAAAGACACCCGAGGCGGTAATCGAATCTCCTCGGGCAAGACCATTCTTTCTGTGAGGCGCATTTACACCTACAGCCCTTTAGGCAATCCACTGCTGGATGATGGTTTCCTATGCCGAGTCGGCGGGGGGGGGGGTTGCTTAACCGCCATCACTCGAGGTTATCCGGCTTAATTCACACAGACACGGGTTTGGATGTCTCGGGTTTCACCGCACGTGCGTGGGGCTCGGAGTCAAACCAGAGAGACGTTATGAGCCGTGAATATCCGTTATTGCTGTTGGAATTCACCTCCTTGTCCCCACAGGCTCAGGCATGGGCCCAGAACGTCGCCAACCGGAAGTTCAAGTGCTCCGAGTGCGGCAAGGCTTTCAAGTACAAACATCACCTGAAGGAACACTTGCGGATTCACAGCGGTACGTTCGCCCTCCATCACCATCGACTCCACCTCTGTTTCCTTCCGCGTAGCGTTGCCGTTGCTTTTAATAATAGTATATTTATAACGTGTGCATATTCTCCGGGCATTCCTGCATTCCTGTCTTCGTGCGGTTCGTCTGACGTGACCATCCCATCGCTGTTTGCGTCCCTAAGTTATTTCTATGAACTACGAGAATCACAGCTGTGTCTTAGTTCGGAACTTCAAATCTGCGACATATGCACGAACACGAAGACTCATATTTCCGACTTCAGTTTTGTTTTGGTGGGTATCCACAGAATCCCAATAATCCTACGTGTTTCTCTAGTGGGTCCCTTCGAGGGTTGTCACCTCTGAGATACGAAAAAGCGGCGGGACATTGCACGGAACAAAGATTGTTTCACAATACCGCAAGAGAGGAGAACCGCATGCACGCGCGCCGTCTCGAGTGGCGCTTTGTTATTATTGTTGTTATGTAATTGACAGAAACCAGGACTTTTACCCGTCCAGGGAAGAACACGCAGATTTCCCAAGGCAGCTTCTGTCTCTAGCGTGCCTCAATCCGAGGGTTGGCCACGAGATGAACCATCCTGTGCCACGAGGCTCCATCCTTTGGCAGTTTGTGAGCGTTTCCCGGCCCAAACTGAGGCCTGTCCAAGCAACAGCGGTCATCATTGGCTGTATCGCAGGAATCCCACTTTCAGAGCTTGCTAGCTCAGTGGGTATTTTTTGCTGGAATAATAAACGTCTATCATCTCCGGCCACTCGCATCAACACAATCTCGTTCTCTGCGCAGCTCATCACAGCACCTGCTCCACACACCGCGCTCACGTACAACCTTCGCGAAACGCCGATTCTCGGTCGCGGCACCCACAACCCGGAACAGCCTGCCACACCTATTGCCGCAAACACAGTCCCCCACAGCCTTCAAACAACTCTTAAAAAGTCACCTCCTCACCGACTCACAACAAACCGACTGAGCCGGGCTCTGCGCCTCCGAATCAATGGGTGCAAAGCGCCCGGAGAAAATGCGCGCGTTACAAAAGTAGATTATTATTTTCTATCAGTCTGGATTGCCCTCCCGGCACGGTTACCTCCTCATAAAGAGGTTGATCCTGGAAACAGCAGGACCAGTTGTAATTCCTCGTTAGTAATGCACCAGCTGAGGCAATGCACCAGCTGTGAAAACTCACTGATCTGTTTGCGGGATTGTTAGGGGTTTTATGTCACCTACAGGTGTTGCTGCCGCAGCCCAATGCTCGTTAATCATATTTTATCTGCTGCACATTGGCAGCACAGCTCACAGCCCGAAGAGGGAATTGTAGAATTTATTGACGGGGAAAATATGCTCACTCTTCCCTGTGTGTGGTCTACACAGCGTGAGATTTTATTAGGATTTCCATTACCTGTCGTTAATTTGAACTCCCGATCTTATCGGTGTGAGTTAATCCCCCGCACGCTGGACTTGTAATGCAGCGGTGGCTGGTTCAATTCGATCTACCTGCGCGGCAGTTAAAACAATAGTGCAAGTATATTATATTAGCTGCATTTACTACCCGCCCACCCGTCGTCTGTCCACCCATCAGTGTAAGTGTCCACACCATTTATTAGAATTATTTGTTGGAATTATTCGTCATTTTTGTCCTGTGTAATTCTGCGTGTTACTTTACGATTAGAGTTAGGGTTCCATCCTTGCACAATTTCACGCTGTAAATTCGTTGTATTACATTGCGATCTTAAATACGGTTTGCGTTGGCTGGTATGGACGTTTGTCGTGTCACAGGAAATCTTGCATCTAGAACTTGCAAGCTCAATACATATTTCGTCTGTGATGATAAACATAGGTTCATTGGTCTGCGGACTAAATTTCCTACGGTGCCTTACGATGGACTGGCGTCTCAGCCTGGATGTAGCCTTGCCTTGCGTCCTGTGTCTGCTGGGATAGGCTCTGGCTCACTGCAACCCAGTACAGGATTAAGCGGTTTCTGTCAATGAAGGAATAATAAACACCCGTCTAACAATCACCCATCTCTGGAATGCGCTTTCCGCAGGCGAGAAGCCGTACGAATGCTCCAACTGCAAGAAGCGCTTCTCGCACTCGGGCTCCTACAGCTCGCACATCAGCAGCAAGAAGTGCATCGGCCTGGGCGTGGGCGCCAGCGCCACCCTGGGCAACGGCGGTGGCGTCGGCGGCATGGGCGGCATGGGCATGCGCGCCCGTCTCGCCAGCATGAGGCCCGACTCCCTGTTCGCCCTCCAGGCCCACGGAGGCGGTGGCGTCGCGCTGCCCTTCGACCTCGGCGGCCGCATCGACCTCATGCACATGATGAGGCGGCGCCTCGACAGCTTCGCCGCGGCCGCCGCGGCCACCGGCGCGGGTCACAAGGTCAAGAGGGAGCACAACGGCGGGGACTTCTCGGAGCCGCGTGGCGGCGCGATGAGGCGGCGCGGCTCGCCCGCCTACGACGAGCCAAGGGTCGGCAACTGCCGGCCGGGCAGTCCCGTTCGCAACGGCACGCTGCTCGGCCAGCCGTGGGAGTACGGCCCGCCGCCCGTCAAGATGCGCCACGGCTCCCCCGGGCGCGACGACGGCGGCAAGGAGGCGCACAAGATGAAGGCGTTCGTGGACGGAGCGGCGCCCTGGCCCAAGGAGCAGGACTTTGGCGATCGCGCGAAACCGGGCCACCGCGACGACGACGCCGCCGTGTCCATCAAGAAGGAGTCGGGCCCGTACCATTACAGGCACCTGGCGCCTCCGGCCGGCTTCGGCGCCGGCTACAGGAACGGGGAGGTGAAGGTGAACGGCGCGATCGTCGCGGACAGCGACGCCAAAGCGCATCAGGGTCAAAACGGCGGCGGCGGCGGCGGCGACGTCGGCGGCGGCCACGTGAACGGCGACAAGCCCCTGAAGTCCGACCAGGCGGATGAGAAGCCGCTCTTCCCCTTCGGAGACGCGTTCCGCTGCCAGTACTGCAACGAGGCGTTCTCGGGGCCCATCCCCCTGCACCAGCACGAGCGCTACCTCTGCCTGATGAACGAGGACATCAAGGCGATCCTCCATCCCAACGACAACGTCGTGCCGGCGCACCACGAAAAGAAGATGCGCTTGCCGAGCTCCCCGACGCCTTACGACAAGACCTTCGCCGCCTACCCCCTGCAGAAGGACCACCTCGCCTCCTTGCTCAGGGCGTTCTTCGCCCTCAACATGGAGCCGAGCGTCGAGGACCTGGCCAAGATATCGGTGCGCGTCGGTCTGCCGCCGGAGCTCGTCAAGGACTGGTTCGAGAAGATGAGGGCCTACTCGGGGGGTCCCAAGAAAATGCTGGACGACCAGCCGGCGCCGGAATATTACAGCGCGGCCAATTCGGCGTTTCTGCCGCAGGGCGGCAAGGAGCACGTCGGTTTCCCGAGGCCGCCGGCGACGGGAGGTCGCGAGCACGTCGAGCCGCAGGGCCTGTACCGACCCGAGGACCGTCCGTCGAAGGACGCGGACGAAGCGTCGGCGAGGCAGGCGAAGCCGAGCGACGAGCGTCAGGGCAACGGCTACTCGGCCAAGCAGGGCCCGGCCCACGCGACGGAGGCGCCGCGCGCTCCGTTCCTGCGCAACGGCCACAGGGGCGACGACGACTCGCAGCAGTCGGAACCGCTCGACCTCTCGCTGCCCAAGCACTCGGCGAGCGACAAGGACTTCGAGGACGACGGCGGCGGCCACGACGATAACAACAACGACACGAGCAAGGCGCCGCCGCCGCCGGGCTGCGTCAGCCCCGTGAAGAACCACGGCCGGGCCGCCGATCCGCCGAACATCGCCTACTTCAAGAGGCGGCTCGAGCTGGGGGTGGAGAGGGGAGAGATGAGCCACCGCGACTTCCCTATGGGTACGAAATCCGTCCTGGGATTCCCGCTGTTCGGGGCCAAGCCGGTCTTTCCGCACTTTCCGTCGTACGGAGTGGGGCCGCCGTTCCACCCGGCCGCGGCCGCCGCCGCCGCCGCTGCGGCCGCGGGCCTCATGTCGCCCGGGCACGCGGGCCTGCCGGGCCTGGTGAGGCCCTACGGAGGCTTGGACCAAGTCGGGCTCCTGTCGTACCTCACGTTCCCGTACGGCTCGCCGGGAGGCGCCCTGCCGGGGGAGCTGCGACACCCCAACAAACTGCACCACAAGTTCGGGCTCCAGGTACTTATCTATTCATTTATATCTGCACTGATATTAGTTCCATTTGCACTATATTTGTTATAATTTTCGTTTTTAATTCTAGATCTGTGCCTTGTTATTGTCCCCCCACCCCGACCCACAGCTTAGCTTAACTTGTAAATATTAAAAAGTTGTTAGTATTTTGTTTTTTATCCTAGTATTTTTAAACCTTTGTTGTTGTGTTCCAGTCCAAGTGTATGCCAACACCGGGGTCTGAGAGAAACGGAGTTTCGATCCTCTATATGTCCTGTACATATGGCAGAATTGGCAAATAAAGTTGAATTGAATTGAATTAACCGTCACGCCCACGGCGGCAAAAACCCAACGCGTTTGTTATTTGCGCTGCCCCAAAGATGAGAAAGCTGCATATAAAATGTAGGAAGGGTATTTAGGTTTGTAGGCCAGCACCCTAACCACTGAGCCACCGCTCGCCACCTGCGACACAACAAACACTTTACCGCACAACGCTCCGTCACGCGACACGACTCAACCCGACGCGCGTTCTCTCGTTGCGCCGCCGCGCCGCAGGGGAACCTCCTGGACCTCGGTCCCGTTGCTCTCAAGCTGCCCGAGATGGAAGGCCCTCCGGGGGTGTCGGCGGCCCGGGTGCGCCGCCTGGAGGTGCCCAACCCGGCGGGCGGCATGCCGACCATCGGTGGGGTCTACACGTGCAACCTGTGCGACAAGACCTTCCAGAAGAGCAGCTCGCTCATGCGCCACAAATACGAGCACACCGGTGAGAGGCAACGCGAGCACGCGCGCGCAAACGCAGTCACGAGCGCCGACACCGAGGCGCCCCGTGTGGCCCGCGTAGGCTGTCGGGCCGAGTGCCGTTAGCAAGCGGAACCTTGGTGAAAGGTGGGAGCGGTGGTGCGTGGAGGCGGGGGAACGGCGCTGTGGCCAGCACCACGCCCGGTCAGCTTTTTCTCCAGCAGTGCTGGTGTTTACACGCCACACCAGGTACTCATTGAAGGCCGAGTTGACCTAGGAGAGGCCAACAGCCGGGTCAGGTAATCTCCACTGATGTTGGCGGTGAATTAAGCTCTAGTGTAGAGTTGTGTTGTTATTCAGGGCTTACCCCGTTACAAAATCAACCACTTTGATCAAAGAGCAAAACAGAGAAAAATGGCTTATTTGCCAATATACGCCATATTTTCCTCCGACAGATACCCTTTGGTTTTTGTACCGCTAATTCAATACGTCCGAGGACAAACGTATGTTGTAAACCTTTGCGTAATCCTTGCATACGCCTTATTTTTCCCAACTTATTTTTAAGAACAAGATCAGTTGTGATGCAGCATACAACACGTACACGGATTTTGTGCCGTGTACTGCAACGCTGTCCCACACTTTTTCCACCGAAGTGTGTGTGTTTGTTCACGGGATTGGCTTGGGGTCAGAACCACTGTTGCGCTTCAGTTTCAGGCGGGCATTGCGGAACACGGCGTTGGGCAATGGCCCGGCGTGACTGGGAAGCGAGCATCGAGCACTTCCATGCGTATTTGCTCGCGTTGCCGCCCAACAGCCACAGCTGACCCGCGTAAAGATGAAGATGAGCCTTACATTCATTCATTGTCAGAAACCGCTTCATCCTGTTCAGGGTTGCGATGCTTCATCGCAGGGCACCGGGGGCAATTTAGTCAGCAGGCCAATTAACCTATTCAGCAGCATGTCTTTGAACTGTGGGAGGAAACCGGAGTTCCCCGGCGAAAAACCCACGCGGACACGGGGAGAACATGCAAACTCCACGCAGAAAGGCACCCGAGCCAATCGGCAGGTCGTGTGTGGTGGGGCAAAGCGTGGGTAACTATTAACTCCTCCAAGACCTCTGCCCAGTGTGGAACAGTAGGCCAAAATGCCCGCTAGAGGGGCTCTCTGGACTTGCCTCTAGGTTAGGTCCTTCCGCCAGCAGTGAGCAACTGCAGCGCTGCGCCTTTACCTATTTCAGAAGAGTTAGATGGTACGTTCATCCTGTTTACATTCCAAAGAACTATTTGCAGATAACACAATGACCATTACTCTTATCCACACAGAACATGCAAACATTTTCCACACAAAACGTACAAACGCCACACAGAAAGACAGAGAGCTCGGCTGGGGATGGGGAAGGCAGCAAAGTGGCAAGCCGGCGCCAACATTTTCCAGGCACCGTATCCTCTATATATTAAGATGCTATCAGACAAATCAGGAGTGTTTTTAGCAGTAACCTAAGAAAAGAGGGATCATAATACAAATGCTGAGAAAATGCCGATGGGTTTATTTGCATCACATGCACACACGGCTGTGTAAATCTTACACGTGTTTTGCGTCTTGTTTTA
Source organism: Geotria australis (assembly GCA_036362915.1). Classification (NCBI taxonomy): domain Eukaryota; kingdom Metazoa; phylum Chordata; class Hyperoartia; order Petromyzontiformes; family Geotriidae; genus Geotria; species Geotria australis. The sequence continues at coordinate 5,808,794 of JAZEWU010000028.1, read as the reverse complement.
AACAGATGGGGGTTGGGGAAACACGTTAAAAAATATGCTGAACGCTACAGCGGTACACCCATGCGGGACAGAAGATGTGACTTCCAGTTATAGAGCAACATGGTAACTCGTTCTTTCACTGGCTTCTTCCTCTTACATAAAGATGACACATTAATGTTCCGTCAATAATTAAAACAATAATGAAATAATTTATTCAAAACAGGATCCTTAGATCCATGCCCTTTTTTCGGTAGGTCTTTGGATCTCCGTTTATCTATCGATCTCTATGTACGTCTTTGCAAGAGTACGGTTCTCTACGTATGTCTACGGGATCGTTTATGAGCCCATACTGCATCCTATACATCTCTATGTCAGCGTATGGATCTCTTTATAGCTCTGCGTGCCTCCGCGTGAATCTTTGCAAGGGGTACGCCTCTCCGTGTGGGTCTTCGGATGTCAGTGTGAGGACGGTGAATGTGGCTGGAGAAGAGGGACATGGGTAGAGGCGAACGTGGGGAGACATTCCGAGCGGCCAACCCCGTGCGGCAAATGAGGCTCTTGGCTCGGACAAAGCAGGGAGATGCTCTAGCGTTGCAGCATTATATCACCCAGAGATGTCCAAAAATAATTTATAATACCCAACCCCTCATCTCGGGACAGATCCACCCCCTACCAACCAGCAGCACGACCACCACCACATCTCCTGCTCTTCCAACCGTGTGTGATAATCCACACCCCCCCTCCCGCAAACCCACGAAACATTCAAAAACATATATTTAGAAATAGTATTAATATTGAAATGGGCGCATTTAGGAGAAAGGGGAGTCTCTGCGTGGGGAAAGGGGAAGGAAAATGGCCTTTGCATCTGTTACGACATGAGCTGTTCTGGCAACGAGCCGGGGCCGGTGGCCAAGCAGCTGTGAGTGAGAAGAGAAGCGATCGCGGGTCCCTTGGTCTCACTCGCTCGTTGTGCGAGCGCGGTTCCCCGAGCCGCCTCCATCCCTGGGGCAGCCGAGGCAGGAAGCGCTGAGATCACTGCCCGGGCAGCGGTCCACGTGCTAAGCCAGGGGGGGGGGGATTTTATATTAGACACGCGGACACACGGACACACACGCGTACACGCGTACACACGGGGCACGTGCGAATGCACGGACACATCTACACGGAAACGCAGGCGCACGGTCGCGCGGGTGCTGGGACACATACGCACATACGCAGATACGCGAATGCTTGGACATTTACACACGGATTCGTTGATACTTACACACGCACATTTATGGACACACACACACGAATTCATAGACACGCACACACATAAATTAATGGAGACATACAAACACACACATGCTTGGACAGATACACACACGAATTTGTTGATACTTACACACATACATTTATGGACACACACACACAAATTAATGGACACATACGTACACACGAATTCATAGACACAAACACACGCATTAATTCATCGACACATAAACACACACACGAATGCATGGACACATACACACGCGGATTACTGGACAAAGACAATGATCCGCCGTATAGCCTTTAACAGATTATTAGGTCAAGTGCTGTCAGCGATCACCGATAAAGGCCTGCAAGACATACACCTATTAAGGTCCCACAAAACAGTATGTGATGTGGCCAACACTGTGATGGCCACATTTCTCTCCCCAGTGCTGATGATTATTACACAGTGCAACGGGTAGAGTGATGTATTCATTTAAGGCCAAGCTAACTTAGAGGAGACTCAATATCGGTTCTGATATCACTTACCACTGATTGCATGAGGTTTCTGGCAATCTAACTCAAATCTCTGGGTTATTCATAGTCCATTGCGCTAACCGCCGTGCCACCATTCCCCCACCACACACACACAGAACAAAAAGACCCCCTCATATAGCCTTTGGCAGACTGTTGCAGCAATCTGCTTTAGCGAGTAGCACGTATGAAGGCCGGCACGGTACACGAGGCGGTGGGTGGCCAGCACCACGCGCGGCCACCTTTGTCTCCCTAGTGGCAACGTTTCGACGCCGCACTAGGTACTAATTTTCAGGCTAAGTCGACCTAGGGGAGGCCCATGACCGGTTCAGAAAATCGTCACTGGTGTTGGCCGTGGGCGGGATTCGAACTCGGGTCACAAGGTTTGTAGCCCAGCACGCTAACCACTGAGCCACCGCTTCACAGACCTACCACTCCGCACACACATATACTTGCACTCATGTAATGTGTAGGACGGGGTTGGTTTTCATCTGTACCTGCTTGACTCGGACACCACCATCCGTGTACGAGACTCTGTGAGGCATTTCGTGTTACTGCTCACGTCAAACCCGAGACGTTATTTGCACGTTTTTATATTTATTTGCCTTTCTATCCGGTCAACAGGAGCAATTGTTTTTGGTTCTGGGGCCCCAGGCAAGAGTCGACGATGAGTTCCCCTCCTCACACTAATTAAACATCGCCGAATACTCCCAATAAATGTCGCAATAATCGGCTTCAATTTCGTCTTCAATTTCAGATTCAATAGCTTTATTTCAACAGAGCGCCAAGCAGTAAACACGCATTCTTGTATATGAGACTTCATCAATTGTGAAATTGCTGTGGAATTGTTCGGTTAATTTATGACTTAAATATGTTTTATTTATTTGAGCCAATTCGCGTGTTTGTTGTGTCGCAGGAATCCCGTAAAGAGCTTGCAAGCTCACTGGCTATTTTTCTGCTGGAATAACAAACATCTATCTTTCTGCATGCCGAACGTCGCTCGGCCAAACGGCCAGGCCATTGCGTCTGCAATAGCCCGGGTTGCCCCATGGTTCAGACCACTAGTGCCGGTCAACCCCGGTCTTTTCTCTCTATCGTCGCCCGCATCGCCAACTCAGGCGTTTCGTAGGTAGCCACACGTGGCAGCTCCGGTCAGTCGGTTGTGTTGACCGTGCAGACGCAAGCGACCGCGCCGCAGAAGTTCTGCAAAGCGGTTGATGATGAGTGCTTAGTGTGTTGTGGTGGAATGATACCCTCTAGAGGGGAGCTCCGGAGAGCTCCCACCCACCGGCGGAGGGTTCCATCCGTCGGCAGTGCCGTGAGCGAGAAATTGCAGGGCTGCGCCTGTATCTCTTGTATGTAGGTCCAGCGCAAGCAGCAACAAACGTTGATACCTTCCCGCGCGTAAACTGATCTCATGGCGGCATCTCCGAAGCGGGTGTCTCTCTCCGGCGCGTTCCGTCCTTCGGCTGCCACCCCGTCGTTAGTCTTGACCATCAGCCATCATCTCTTCTTGAGTTTCGCCCGCTTACTTTTCTTTAAGTCGGCGTGGTGTCTCTGAGTTGCGTACGTTCCCCGATCAGTTTTCCCCTACGGTCTCACGTTGTAAATACCCAGCATGCATTCTCTCCGTGTTGCTTTGTGCACTCTTCAACTTTCGTTCCACATTCTTTGTCAGTGTCGACATTTATGATCCATATGTCACAGCAGGCGATGTGCACTGATTGTAAACTTTATTCGTCAGGTGCATTGGGTATGTGGCTGTCCATTCTGTGTACCCCTCGAAGTAAGAACACATACAAAACCATAGTGTGCGTTTCAGCAGCATGGGAGAAAACTCACGTCGTGACCATTATCAGTGTTGTTATTGTTTGGTATGCGAGCTGAGCATGCCTCTAACGTGGAAGGCTAAATGTCGCAAAGGAGAGAGGGGGAACAGCTTTGGAAAGCAATTCTCACGTTAGCTTATTGACAAAATTAACTCTGGCCATCTTGGCCTGACAATGCAAAGCCACCTCCATAACATTGCATTGGAAAATACGGTGTTAATTAGCACTCCTCCGGTCCTTCTGGCATTGGACGCAGTGTTATCTCTAATCTGTTTTCGCCAGCAGT
>JAZEWU010000028.1:5776437-5804852 GCA_036362915.1 Geotria australis | reverse complement strand
CATCATCGTCAGAAACCGCTTAAAATCTTATACAGGATTGCAGTGAGCCGGAGCCTATCTCTGCATACACAGGGCGCAAGGCAGGGTCAGCCATACCCAAACTATGGCCCATACAGTAAACCACTGTGGTCTTCAGTGTAGGAGGAATAGCAACACTACACAAACTCTGTCCTGAAGCCCCCTCGTGGCTAGCAAACCCTGAGATTGGCATATAGCTCCTGAACATATTGCCATCATAGGCAAGAATAGAAAATGGAATTGTTGCTAAAACCACGGTTTTTCATGGTTCCTCGTTTTGTAAACGCCGATGCTTACGCAGGCAAAGTTTGCATGAGCTTGAAACTTTGATGAGGACCTAAAGAGGCACTTCCCCATGAAGACCAAGAGATGCCTCTACAGCACGGGGGGAAAGAGGAACACAGACACATTGCGGGATGAATCGTGTTTTTATTGGGTTCGCGCACGATTTAATGAGGTATACAGTTCGCCGTCAACAGGCACTTGAATATGGCCCAGGAATATAAACCTTTCCTCTACCACCGTCTTGTTGATAAAGGTGCAGGACCTGCAATTATTTGCTCACAGTCCTGCTATGAGAAGGTCGTCCCTCCACTAGAGTGCGTTATGCAGAGCCCCTCTAGTGGGTCTTTGGCTTACTATTTTCTGTTGGCCACGCGTTTCGGTAGGTCAGAGTACCCACACTTTTGTCCAGCGCACACTGCCTGCCGATCAACTAACTGGGGATCATAAATAATTATGCTGATGATGATACAGATCTTCTTCTTCTTTGCGATTCTTCGAAGCGCGATGTTAAATTACAGTTTCCCATTTTCTTACACAGCCCCTTGCATTTTCATTGAACTCCGCAAGGTCTTTTGAGCTGCAGAGGTTGGGTAGTAGAGCACAGACAAGGCAGTGTTCCATAGTATACAGATTGTAGTTTGTAATGCGCACGGTAAACTACCCCAGCGTTGTACGTTATAGACGTGTGGATGATATTTCAGGAACATAAATGACCGGATGTGTTTTCCACATACAACCATAACGCCTGATGATGCTGCCAACGTGGGAGGCGAAACGTCGGGATCGAGAGGGAGATCGCTCGACACGGCTATCCCAAAAGAACATCTCTGAAGAGCAACCATCATCTATCTATCTAGCTAGCTTTTCGCGGTTGTGCCGTATATGGTTCTCCGATACGATTTCGCGTCGTACCGAGGTGTCGTTCGGCACGATGTCCGACGTTTCGCCCCGCGCGCCGGGAGCTCCGGGCGTCACGGTGACGACCCGGCGTGAGGGCCGTGCTCCCCCCGCTCGGCCCCTTCAGGGTAATAAGTCTAGCGCCGTTAGCGAGCGGCGTGCACACACGTACCCTCCGTGTTGGACTGACGTGAGCACTCGACTCCCCCTAGAGCATTGTGAAACCAGAAACGACCAATTATAATAAATCGCAATAGGTTTCCAACCAAGTGCTCATTTGAGGATTAGTCAACCCAGTGTTATCGCATGTTTAATGAATGTCAATATAAGCGAGCTGAAATGGGCCACATAAACATTTAGCTCTCTATGTGCGCGTTGCACCGACGTGCACGAGTATGTTTTATACGTACGTGAGTAAGTCTCTCTCAGTGCGCGGTGTACGGGTACGCGGTGTAAGCCGCGACGACGATACCTTTGGTTAAAAAACACAAAACACCACTCCGCGGGTGGCATTGCAGACTGTCATCCGCCGTTACCGCATCACAAATACATCAGAGTATTTGCCAAATAAACATAGCACAAGAAGGGTCCCCCCCAATTGCAAAATAATTGCGACAATAAACAATTAATTTTAATTGTTTACTTTCGCGCGCGGGCGCCATGCAAATGCCGTGCGCGCCGGAGAAAAAGCGATCCCCAGCGTTGGCTCCAATTATTTAGGCAAAAAGAAATTGGATGAGGAGGATATAGCGCGTTGTCAAGCGCCATTATTCACAGATGCGCGCAAAAATTGTATTTTTTTTTCTCTCATTCTCCTTTCCCCGGGCCACTTTAATTGTGGAAATTTTTAAAACGCCGTATTAATAACAAACGTAATGCCCACGTTTGTTAAATGAGCCCTGCGTCTGTTGCGCGTCGACGAAACGAAGCATTAGCCACTCGCGCTATTTCGGAATTCACAAAACATGTGTATTTAAAATTGCAATTTCTGCAAACAAGCGCATAAAGCATTTACGCTTGGCGAATTCTCTTTGCAATTGCCAAACGCGCCAATGGAATGTGTAAGCGCACGCGTGTATTTATTGCGCGCATATACCATTGAAAAAAAAAGTTGAAATGTTCCAACGTTAGGACACATCCACACACGTGCAGCAGCACGGCACACTGTGAAATTGATTACCACTTAAACTGAAATTTGAGCCTTATTAAAATTGTTTAATTTCATCCTGATGACTGCCAGTTGGATCATCTCTGCCGATAATTTATTTTCTTCCTATCTGCACTGCTGGGTTTGGGTGGGCTACAGAAGATCGTATCCTAGCCAAACGCTTGCCCAAAAGTTGGTGCGATTCCAGAGAGTGCTAACGATATTCCGAGTGACCCCGGGGCCGATGTATCCGACACGGTTTCGCGTATGTTTACTGGGCGCGGAGCGATTCGCCGCTTGCTCCCCAGCGAGTCGAGGGATCGCCTCGATTCCAGGTATTCTCCCGCGTTTTGGTAATAATTCTCTTTATCTGCGGCCACATTTGTGCCGTGTCATATACACTGCGAGTCTTGTTTAGTACCGTCTGTCTTGTTTGTGCTGTCTGTCTCAACTGTGTTGAATGTCTCAATTGCTGTCTCATTTGCACCCATTCGTTTGAATACTTTAGCTCATTTGTACTGTCTGCCTTACTTGTACTGTACGTCTTATTTGTTCTGTCCCATTTGCTCCATCTATCTTGCGTGCGCTGTCCATCTCCTTTGCACCGTGTCTCATGAGTATTGCTCGTCTCATTCTTTCCGTCTCGTATAAATCATCCGCCTTATCCGTTACATTAGCCTAAAGGTGCATCGGCGAGATCAATTCACCATGTAGTTAACTTACGATACACATGCAATCTAACGATGGATTCTCACGCGTACAATTCTAGTCTTGTATCGCGAGCGCAGGAATCCATTTCGAACAATTGCTCAACGGATCGTAGCGCGCCTAATATACACGTAACAAAACGTAACGCAATCCGTTATTAAGCATGTATTGTGCACACCAGTAAGCACACCGATGGCTCCCTCTCTGGCCTCTGGTATGTTCTGTAAAGAAGGACCCTTTCCTGAAACCTCGCTCACTATACACGTTTACTTTTTAAGGGCCACAGAGTAATTGAGGAACGCGTTGAGTTTTTTGGCCGGATGCCCCGCCTGACACCAACCTCGTTTGGCTGGAGGGGCGGATCACGTAACGGGTTTGTCGTGAGTGACGTAAAGCGCTCGCCAGATTCCCACCTGAACGAAAGACGTCAACCCTGGCGCCTTGCCCTCCTTCGGCGATGGAGTCATCGGCACGCTTTCGCCAAAATCCGAGTAAAACGAGCCACGCGGCAATCGTGCTTTCGTTATTTATCGGCGCACGCGTTTAAAGGTGTTGTCGTGTTTAACCGTGGCCTTCGGCGTGTTTGTTATATACGGAAACGTTAATTCTGCAATGTTATATCTGCGCGTCGCTCTTGGTAAATGCAGCTAAAAAGGTTATTAGCGGGTTTAGAATGTCATTTGCACGACTCCGTAAAGCGCAAGCGCACACTCCCCCAGTCGTGCGGCTAATGGGGCTCTGCGAAGATGAAGGTGAAAATTGGCAGATTAATTTCCACGTTGAAGTTAATCATCGTACCTATGTTTGGGCATCTCGTTGTTGAGCTTCACCCCCACTTGCGGGAATTGTGAGAAAGCCATCGGTTTCATCTTATTACAGCCCGGATCGTTTGCGTATCTCGCAAGACGGGCGGTGATTACAGCCGCCAAACCAATTCAGCACATTATCCCAATTTAGGGTGACGGCTCTATTCAAGTTTTGGTACTTTCCTGTCGCGTTTGTTCCACCTCGTTTGTGTTGTTTTTTGTTTTTTCCCACCACCGGTTCGATAGTGCTGTATGCAATGTTGCTAGTAGGGATATTCAAATGCAATATTACAATTTCCCTAACGATATCGTTTACACAAATCAAAAATCGTTGATTCGCACACAGAGAATGCGATACTGCGTTTATTGTGAGCGGAAAACTGATTTTATTTCAATCATTGAAGTATCATTCATTGAAGGCGCTCTATAAATGCTATTATTATCGTACCATGCTAATCTATCGGTTTGCCGATTAATTCTACTGGTTTGTACTTGCATGTATACAATACAAGTTGTATTTATATAGTGATTGGGAAATGTACCGCGCTAGTGAATTCAACGCTGTGATATTGCTCTGCATGATGGTTAGTGCAATTTCTAAGAAGCCAGCGACCTGAGTTTGATTTCTGGCCATGGACAACGTCAATGCGGGAAGGCGCTCTGTACGCACATTCAATGACATTCATGTTGCAATAATTAACACGCACAATGTCGAAGGTATTCGTTCTAAGAGAGAACTACTCAGAGGCTCGAGGAAACCACATAGAAGCAGGGGGAAGGCAGCCACGCGGTTAGCCGGCTCCAACATTTGTCACACTGCATCCTATATATTATGCTGTTATCGAGCCAATTAATGAGTATTTTATTTAGTTATGGGAGGAAACCGAAGGACACGCATGCTGAACAAGGGAAGAACACGCAAACTCAACCACAGAAAGCCGCCCGAGGCAGGAGTCAAACCGGGCTGACTTTCTTCCCGTGAGGCGCAAACGTTACACCGCACAGCCCGCCCCTCACGCGGTCTAATCGAGTGGTGCTAACCGCGTGCCTCCCTCCGTGTGCTCCGTGTGCGCGCGCGTGAACGGGCGCAGGCAAGCGGCCCTACCAGTGCCAGGTGTGCGCCAAGGCCTTCAAGCACAAGCACCATCTGATTGAGCACTCGCGCCTGCATTCGGGCGAGAAGCCGTACCAGTGCGACCGCTGCGGCCGCCGCTTCTCGCACTCGGGCTCCTACTCGCAGCACATGAACCACCGCTACTCCTACTGCAAGCGCGAGGCCGACGAGCGGAGCGTTCAGCAGCAGCTGCAGCAGCAACACCACCAGTACGAGCAGCAGCAGCAGCATCAGCAACAGCACCACCCGCAGCAGCAGTTCAGCGTCGACGACGCGGCGGGCGGGACGGAGGCCGCCGTGCCGCAGGAATCGTCGTGGGGGGATCAGCGCGTCGCGGCTCGCTCGCCGGGCCGAGAGGAGGGCAGCGACAAGCAGAAGAAGGCGGAAGAGGAGGAGGATGGGGAAGATGAGGAGCACGACGGCGCCCGGTACGAGCCCCAGGATTGCGCCGCCGGGCCCGACAGCTCGGCCACGGAAATGGACGAGAGCTCCGACGAGAACGGACTCGAGGCCAAGTCGAGCCGAGACGAGCAGGACACGGCGGAGGATTTCTGAGAAAAAAATGTCAGGAGGGAGGAGCTGTGGCCGGCATTGCCGAGATATGTTACGACGCCGACGCGTTCCCGTGCCCGCCGAGCGCCAACCGCGCCGTCGAGGCCGCGCGCGGGTGTGCCGGTACGATAGTGCTGACTTCGCGGTGAACCGGGGCCACCTTTCCGCGTGAGACGGCAGCCCAAAGGTGGAAGAAGCTCCCACGCAGAGACCGATGGCTGCGCGGTGCAGACAGAAGCACTTAAGAACAAAATTATTCACAGGGACAATTAAACCCCCTGCGCTCATAACAATATACCGACGGTACTTGCTACTATACAGTAAGACTGCCAGAAAGCCGGTACGTGAATACCGACGTTCGTTTTTACGACCGTTGGGGCGAAACGGCGAGAACGGTACGATTTATTTTCTTTGCGGAGCGCGCCGCCAACAGGTACCGCGCGGTCCTCCGTAACAAACACACAGTAGTAATTTCCATCGCTGCTAATGAGATATATATATGGTACTTTCCTACGATCCTTCGCGCATCGATGAAAATGCCACAGTGAACGCGTGCGCGCGCGTCACGCCACTCCAGTATAAACAACAGTAGCCCGATGCTCTCCGCTATAGCCTGCTATGCTGTGTGTCTACACTGTCTGTGCGTGTGTTAATACATCACACGTTGCAACTTAATCTGCCAGTGTTTGGAAAGCAAGTCGCCTATTAATGAACTGCTAGAGATATTTAGCGTAATGCATTTTACGTGAAACGCATATAAGTCAGTGTAATATATCGCATCACTTTCAGATGTCGCCACCGTCATCGTCATACGTTCCCGGCTACCATCGCGACGTTTATAGTCGCGTCACCGTCACCGATCGTCCGCGGCGTAACTATGCATCGATCCGTCAGCGAACATCGATTATGAAGCTCCCAACCCAGTGCACATGCTAACGTTGGGGCGACGTTGGCATATCGTCGGAAACAATTAGCCCACAGTCGGCCTCACATTCCGCGTTTACTGGGGACATATGCGTCGTATCACACGCTTAAGAATCAGTGGTTTTTGCGGTGCGTACCCGTTGTAAGTAATCGGTTGACACGACCCCTCCGGCCAGTGCATGCGCTTTTCACTTCTGTAAAAAAAACAGACAAACATAACGGACTCAACCCCGCAAAGATACCGGACTCAACCTGAAATCGCGACCGATCATCGCATCACAAAGGCAGGTGAACAGCTGACGCCCCCACTCTGCCCGTCGACGCCTGTGTTGACGTGCGGACATTGCGTCCCCGGGGATGGGATTCGACGTGGTGTGGTGCGGCGGTGTCGACCGCGAAGCATTATCGAGCCGGAGTTTCGCGAATCACGTTTCACAGAGTGACGGCGGCGAGGTTTACATTTCAAAAAAATATTCAGTGCAATCCGCAGTTTTTCCGCATGACAGTGCTGCAGTACACCGCTACAGTATTTAATATTTATATAGATGTGTGCGTGGGGTGGAGGGCGGGGGGGGGTGAGGGTTGTGCTGTGATGACCAGGGATGTGTCTCCTCCTGTCCGTTACGAACGCCGATGCAGTCCAGGGTTGCCACCTGTCCTGGTTTTTTCTTCCAGGATTGTGGTATGTTTGAGGCGGTAGCTGCTCCTGGCAGATCTGTGATTACGGTCTTCCAGGACATTCACAGCCTGGATTCTTAGTTGTGCAAGAATATGAATAATAATAATAATACACCGCTTAAGATGTATTTATCCCCTCTTCCGATATTGTGATAGATTTTTCCTGCAAATATGTCCCGTTCTTTTTTGTACCCCAGAGGTGGCAACCCTGTGACACAGCAAGACCCCAAGCCACAGACACACAGCGGTTAATCTGAGCGGGGGGGAAGAGGTGAGAAGAAGTGAAACGATGAGCAACTGCGTCTTATGTGTTCCTTACGAAACTCAATCATCTCGAAACCCACAAATAAATTTAGGCAGAGCTTCAAGAACAAGACCAAGGAACAGGAACAAGGCACTTAAGAAGCAGAAACCAAGGCCTCTTAACAAGGCGGGGTTATGTGGTGAACGAGTAAGAAAAATAACAATGTACTGATGTAGGTTTTCACGGCTCTATTCACGATGATTGCTCGTCAGAGCTGTTCTTTCGGGATAGCCGGGTCAAGCGATCTCCATCTCGCCATCGTGACGTTTCCCCTCCCACATTAACGCCTGATGATGCTTCCAACGGGGGAGGCAAAACGTCGCGAGGGAGAGCGCTCGACACGGCTATCCCGAAAGAACAGCTCTGAAGAGCAACCATCAAAAATAACAACGTCCATTTGTCGGTGTAATTGCAGCAGCAGAAGGTTGTAGAGGTGCAGCCTTTGCAATTGCTGTGCTCACGCCACTGCTGGTGGAAGGGCCTCCACTAGAGGCAGCTCTATAGGGGCCCCTCGAGAGGGTGTTTGGCCTACTCTTCCGTGTTGGCCACACTTTAACCCGCCGCATGCGACCTACCGATCAATGGACTGCGGTCGTAGCAATGTATACAGAGGCAGCAAGATGCAAGAAGGTTTCCCAATTGTTCCAGCTGTCTCACCGGGATATAGAATTGAGGGCCTGAAATCCCAGTCTGGACCGCGAATTATTACTCTGGCAGCAGTATCCTAACTCTAGTCCATTCATCCATTATCAGAAACCGCTTAATCCTGTACCGGGTCTAGTAGTAGCCGTAAACTTTTATTTTACCAGGCAATATAAAACATCCCATCAAGACAACGTGAGAGATGTTCGTGTGCACAAGAGGCTGAATCATCCGTTAAATCAAAAATTAAATCGTGTGTTAAATCGTGAGTAAAATCGTGGGTTTTTTTTAAAGTCGTACGGGTAAAACAGAGCAGCGCTCGCACAAATCCGATCACAAAAACTAAGAAACGAAGCTAAATGTGCGCATTGAGTTCAGAATATATACGAATCGCAGCTCATTAAAGCCACACCATAGTCACACCAATTAGATTCAACACCAAGAGAATACAGTGCAGTGTTAGTTTTGTTTCCCAATACGAAATGACCGGTTACTCACGTCACACCGAAGCACACTTTAGGGTTTTGTTTTTTCACAGGGCTGTGTGTTTGTTTTTTAAACAAGCATTGGTTAAACCACTCTAAACGCCTTGACGCTGACCTCCTTTTGATTATAACAGCATTTGGGTGTTGAGTGAAACCAGGTCTGCGGCCTGGAAGCGGTGAGCAGGTGTGGCTTTTTCCACGTCACCCAGCCAGCCGGTGAATCTGGATTTTATCTTAAGGGAAACAAATGGAGCACATCTTTAAATATCCACAATTTGATGAGAGACATCGTCCTTAATTCGATCATTTACAGATAATAAGCGTTTTTTATTTCTCTCGTTAGCCTTGAAATATGTCCTATGTGATTCGCTTAAGTGTGATAATGTCGGTAATTTATAATTTAGCACCTTACTTCTCTCTGGGGTTGGCACCTGTCCTTATTCCCCCAGAACGGTCCTCTCTTTTTTAATAAGGTAAACTGCTGTCCTGGGAAATCTATATATCTTTCCGGGACATGAAATAACACAGCACTGAAGACAATGTATTAACATGTAGTTCTCCCCTTCTATGGTAGTGTTAGGTAATCCTTGAATCCCACGGTATCCCACGACTATTCATGTACCTCGAAGATGGCAACGCTACTCCTCCCTCTCGTCCATCGATAAATACAGGGAAATTGTAACGCCGTCAGTCCAGTTTGCATTGTGTAACCGACACGCAGCTAAACCACGCAGAGCGATCGCTTGTGTAATGCGCGAACAATTCTGCGAAAGTGATGGCTGGACACTTTTTCCCGTCTTTTTTGGACATTGCTAAACGGCCGCGCTTTTGCAACGCTCGCAGAAGGCACGGCACAGGGCTGACCCTCACCACGCCCCAGCAACAACCGTGAAAAAGTTCGGAGCGGACGATTGTGACACTGCCGCACGGTGCGACCTCCTTTTGGAATCGTTTGAACTCCTCTCGTTCTCGTCCGAAAACAAAGCAGATCGTAGCTTTGCGTGACGAGCAAAACATTCTAGGAGAGCGGTCCTGCTTCTGACGTTATTTCATCATCGACACACACTGACCAGCGTGGTGAGGTATGGCCCAACAATCTACAGGATTGGCATGACAATGTGGAGGCCTTCATCCAGCAGTGAATTGACAAAGGGCTTGTAATTTATTATTATTCATAATAATATATGCGACTTAACTGGTTGGAATTGTATCGAAGATATACCGCGCTGATCTAAAGAGTGGCACCTTTGGCTTCTGAAGTGCTCACAAAAGCTCAGCATTCCTTTGCCATAACGTAGGGCTTATATATTATAACGAGTATATACGGTACACGTAGAGCCTGTGTATATCAACGATGCCGTATGTATGTGGGTTTTACATGAAGTAAGTGTGCACCGATGTTTTTACTGCATGAGCAATAGTAATTACACAGTCAATATGACACTCGGATTTGTCCCATAATGTCTTGTACTTCCAACGAAAAAATGTCCTGGTTGTACGCTAATGTGCGTGCATGCTTATCCCGCCATTTACATTTGCCAGTCGTCCACGATTCATATACGCTCTATTGCACTGCTATGCTAAACAAGACACACGAAAACGATGGCATCTATTATATATATAGCGTACAATATGTTTTGCTATAGTTTATTGATTTGTTTGAAAAAGGAAGGGAAAAAAAGAAAAAAAAAATTGTGGTGTTCACGGAATTGCGTCATGAAGAAAATAATTATTTAGAACATGGGGAGAAAGAGGAAAAAATGATTTTAAAAAAATAATTTGAATACGAATGTCAGTGTACATTACAGAAACTGAGTATGCTTGTTTTTGTATTATTGGTAACTGGTCATGGATGCTTCAAGAATCATTTTTAAAATGCACAAGTCTTTCGTGGGAATTTTTCAATCACATTCTTTTCCTCCCCACGCCCCCACCCCCCAAACACCATTTTATATACATTTTGCCAGTACAGTATTTTATAATGACACTTTGTGCATGGTTTGTGTGAGTATCCGGAACCCAAAAGTTTAGGGGGATTTTTGAACAGGTTAAAGCAATGTGTTGCCATGTAATTGAGTTGTGTTTTTTTAATTAATATTATTGTTGTTCTGAATGCTTAATTCGTTTTTACAGGCATTTATTATTGCAAGTATTATTAATGTTATTATTTTGACAAGAAATGGCCGTGATTAAGTCAGGTGGAAAATGATTTAATAATTGTTGTCACAAAAAACCGAATCTTTAAGATAGACATGTTCACAGATGTGTTTCCTCGTTCAGTGTATGTATATTTATTGAAAATAACAAAAAAAACATTTTGTATGCCTTGCACAGAACCATTGCAAAATAAAGTGTGAAAGCTACAATTTTGGCAATCCTCAGCAGTGCCTGTCTGTAGAATAGGCTCGTCTCAGTGCAGCAAACCTCACAAAGTCAGACTCACTCTGTAGCCTACACAGACTGTTCGGGCAAGTGCGGTTAGTGAGCACCAATAAAGATGAGCATGGTGGCACATGAAGGGGAGGGGGTGGTGTGACCAGCAACCCATGTCTTGGGCCGTCTTTATCTCCCCAATGCAAGTTGATACTCATGTAAGGTCGAGTTGACTAAGGGGGGCCCAGAACCAGTTCAGATAAAACATCACTTACGTTGCTGTAAGCGGCGATCGAACCCCAGATCGCCGCAGTTGTACCGCAGCTCGGAAACCACTAACGCTACCGCTCACATTACACGTCAAAATAATTTACCATACACGTACATTAAAACGCAGGCACACAAAATGCTTATACTATAAGCACGCACACATAATCAACAGAACGAACTTAAACACAGTGGTGACACTTTGGCTCACATCGATTCGTTGAATGTAACCACTATATATTGTTTTACAATTGCTTAAAATTTAACAGCAGAGTAAAGGCCAAAAACACTGTGTTTACACATGTTCAAAATTGAACCATCTGTGTGAACTTGTAAACGTCATGCTCTAATATGTATGGGTTGTCTCTGGGTACACCAGTTTCCTCTCGAATTTAAAACACTTAAAAATGAAAGTGGCCAAACATTCCAATGCTTGACCATCCTGAAAAAAGCCATGAGCCTTAATAACGCTTTCCCTCTAAAAATAAATGACATGATTGATTATGTACTGTATTCTTTTCCTTCTAAAACACACATCTCACTGATTCTTTGATAATAATAATATATATTTGTAACGCGCGCATATTCTCCGGGCGCGTTGCGCCCGTTGAATCAGAGACACGGAGCTTGGCTCAGTCGGTTTGTTATGAGTCTGTGAAGAGGTGACTTCTAAAAAGTTTTTTTGAAGGTTGTGGGGGACTGTGTTTGGCGTAATAGATGTGGCTACAGGCTGTTCCAGATTGTGGGTGCCGTGACCGAGAATCGGCGTTGTGTGAAGGTTGTGCTTGAGCGCGGTGTGTGGAGTAGGTGCTGTGATGAGCTGCGTAGAGTGCGGGATTGTGTTGAGGCGAGTGGCCGGAGTAGTGATGCGATGTATTTAGGGTGTCCTGTGTGGATCGCGCAGTGGCATATTATTGCAGTTTTGTAAGTGATGCGTTGGTGATGACTTCTTGAACAATTCTCAATTGTTTAATGTCACACCAAACGGTCGTTTGAAGCAAATCATGATGAGTCGGTGTTCACAACTGCTAAATTCAAAGTAATGTCTTGCTTTGGCAGGAGCAATGCCATCCGTAAGACAACTAATGTTAACTTCCCCTTAAAGTGGTACTAATTTCACCAACCCCAGAGGGATAATGGGCTGAGTCAATCTCCAGCCATCATTTGAATTCCCAATGTTCAAATCGCAACCCGCTTGCTCTACTAAGAGTGCCATCAGGCCAAATGAAATGCCGAGTATCCTACTGCAAATTATTTATCGGTAGCAGGCCATTGGTTAAGACTGAGATGCAGACCAACCATGCATCCACTGTGGTTACGAGACCCTCTCATGAATCCTTACAAAGCCGCATGATGACAGGCCACCACAAGCATGTGGTCCCATCACGCTCATGTGGCTTGCATCTAAGTAACCACGTGCCATGAAACTGCTTGGGCAATGGCATTGATGATTTCACAACAAATAGCCGTCGCTTTGTGGTCAGGTTATAGGAATGGTCATATGCTTGCTCAGCCAAGTGCGCGTGTTTTTGACACTTCCTGCGCACTCATGCACGAGGCACCGCACGCATATTTGCGCGTGATTATATGTGTAGGCAATAAATGACTCAGGAATTCATTTTATATCTACTAGCAGAGTACCCGTCTTACGGGCCATCTTTTCCTTAGCGTTTTTCTGACATCTCTTGTTGATGACGTTTTCTGCTGACATGACTTGCATTGACCTGGATATTTCTCCGATGTCCTTTTGGGTATATTGCTGCTGGCACTGTGTGAAGTCATAATGTTTGTGAGGGGCACCACTGGTGGATCTTAGCATTATCTGGCAGGCCAAGAAAGACGAATTATCTGCAAACGATTTTAAGTAACAGGCGACATTTGCCATCTCTAACATGTCAGTGCGGGTTGGTGAAGGCATAAAGCATAGTCGCCAGGGCATAGGAGTGTAGTACAATCATTGAATTTTCTGCACTGACCCCTCGTGGCCACCACGTATCCCTGCAGCAGCCTGTGCACAGCGGTCACCCGGTCAAGCACGAACCAGGCTCAAATTTGCTGAGCTGCCGAGGTCTGATGTGATTGGGTGCGTTATGGATGATGTTTCATTCCGCTTGTAACCAGTGGAATGGACTGTGTAGGCTTTCTATCGGCTCTCGCGTCATACCCCATCGGAGGCAAATTACTTGGTTCACAAATGAGAGGGTCATCTTAACACGAGACTTAAACAGCTGAGGCTGATGCTATGAGTGAAATTAATCAACCACCGAGCTGTATGTTTTGGAGGCCCAAATCCCCAAATTGGGTTTCTTGGATATTTTTCCTAAACTCAACAACACTTGAGCCAAATGTTGTCTTCCTGGCCCTTCTAGAACATCATTGTAACTTCTTCTTCTTTGCGATTCTTCGAAGCACGATGGTCAGCCTCTGGACACACACAAATTGCCAATGTATGCTATTGAGAATTGTAATGCTAAAATGACCGCAGTTTTAAATGCGCAAAAAGCACCCCGTTATATAAATAATAAAAACACGTAACAATCCCGCCTTGGACATGTGGAAGCAAATAAAACATATAACAATATGTTTGGAAAGAATGTACGATGTTAATAAGCAAAACGGTGAAGGCTTTCCTGTGACCACGGGTAAGGCTAACGTTTCTGATTTTGACCGTTTCAATATGCAAGCGGTTGTATCTAAAAGCATTCGTACGAAACATGCATGAATCATCTTGTGCTAATTGTGTTACTTGCCTAGAAAAAAAAACAAGTAACGACAGCAATACCCTAATGCAGAACGAAATTAACTGGGCTGCATGCATTCTCTTTATGTGTCACACGCCAACCGAATGTTTAAATATACCCGCGTGACGTAGGGACACGAAAAAGAATATCAATAATACAGTTCATAACGCGCACAAATTCCACGCCTGGTCATGGACGAGACACGGATGAGGAGGTGCGAAGGAACGGCACGGAGTGGGGGGAAGTCAGCCACGCGGTGAGCCGGCGCCAACCCGCCAGGCCACTGCTGCCTTAAACCACAGAAATATTTTAAAGTTTATTCTATCTGTGAATTATCACCTCGGATGTCTTGAGATCTCATGCTGAGGGGGATTGGGTAACCACCGAGGCTTGCCAGGTGTTGTAGGCATGATCCTGTACGAGGAGTGGCCAGAAAATGGCAATGTGGGGTTGTCGCCCCCCTCGCATACAGCACGCTGGTTATTCTCTGGGGCTCTCCGTTTCCCTCCCAAAAACAAAGCCAAACTCTCATTAACGGAATTGGCCAAAAAAACCCAATGTAGCAGAACCCTTCCCAAAAAAAACGAGACTTAAGACTCAGTAAAGCCCTTGCTCGATAAATAAATCACATTAATATTCACGTGACATTAAGCCCCGAATCACTGTTATTATAAACTGACTATGATCAAGGGTGGATCCTTTGTTTTAAATGAGTTCATAAAATAAATGAGGGCACAATTACGCAACGAGAGCATAATTCACACATTTGCTCGTAAGGTCAGATTGTCCCACTCTGTAACACTCCCCAAGCATAATAAACTATTCTACCACTTCGGGGGCTTTTACAGCCGCTCCTAAACCACGGCCCTGCAAAACACACACGAAGCGATTGCAGGTCGCATCTGTTACGTCCAGGGTGAGGACATGTATTGATTTTGGCTGAGATAATGCTGCGGGTATAGGTCTCGGCACAAGAGCAACACTGCAAACTCCCCCAACACGGTTTTCCCTGAGTGCTTGCAAATAATTTGAGACTGAAGTAGTTAAACATACACCGTGTCCATTGCTGTATTGGTTTATCTAAATTATGCTACAACATTGTTTATTACGAGCCCGTAGCTCGTGTTTCTCTGGCCGATTAGAAAATTGCTAGGCTCACAACCGGCACAAGTTGCAAGTTCAAGTTCCGGTCAGGGATCGATTGAACCCATCATCCATCTGAAGTCCATAAAGTAAATACAGCATGCTGTTTTGTGGAAAGTCAACGGCGGTCATCATATGGAAATGGGGGTCAAGGTAGAAGCGTTCACGTCGCGATCCCTGTCAGGTAGTACTTGGTATTGCCTGCGAATTCTACCAAACACTTCGAAGCCAAGCTGAAAGACGACGATGTCCAGAAGCTAGCCATCGTGCTTCGAAGAATCGCAAAGAAGAAGATATGGAAATAATATTTATTTACAGCTACGTTAATGAGAAGTTCTTTGTACTGATGTAAGTTTTCATGGCTCGATTCATGATGGTTGCTCTTCAGAGCTGTTCTTTCGGGATAGCCGTGTCGAGCGATCTTCATCTCTCCCTCGCGACGTTTCGCCTCCCACGTTGAAGCATAATCAGGATTTACTGTTGTAGTTTGAAACTGACCGGTTATAAAGGTGACCGACAAAGCAGTGGATTTGTCAAGCCACTGCTGGATGATGGCCAGTATGGGTCATCTGACTTTCCAGTGGCGATGTTTACACACCGCACCAGGTCCTCATTTGAGACTGAGTCGACCTATACTTCTGTACATAATTTTAAAACTCAATACACGTGGACTGAACAGCAATATATTCCAATTAATAATGACAATGATTTTCATCCCTTTATTATTCCACTGCTGGATGATGCCCCCCCCCCCAAGTCGACACCACCTCTCCTGCGCATGAGCTGATTTCACCAACCCATGGCCTGGGGAGGGTGGCGTTTGACCATACTTCACCACGCTGGTCAGCATAGGTAAGTGAAGTAAGTGACATCAATGAACAACCTACTCAATGAGCGTATCAACTGATACATGTTATGAATGTATCACTCCTAAAAATCACCACCCAATTAATTAACGAACGTATTACCCGCCCTACTAAACGATCGAACCCACGATCCCAATGAGAGGGAGGTTGATGGGGGGGGGGATTGTATTCCCAAGCGCGTTGGCTTGACCGCGCGCGGCCACCGTTCTACCGCAGGCGCTGACGGCCCCGGAACATGTGTCAAGTCGCAATGGCGCGCCACGTGTAGTAAGTCCATGTGGTTTGCGCGGCGCGTTATTCCGGTCTACCGACTGACGACCGTCTTGTCGCTGTGTTTTAACGCCTTCAACAAAGTTAGTCGCGGTGAGCCGGAGCCTATCCCGGCACATAGGGCGGAAGGCAGGGCTCTATCTAGGATAGGACGGACGCCAGTCCATCACATGGCCCCGGGGGGCAATGTAGTCCATCCCATTCATGAATTGTCATAAACTGCTTAATCTTGTCCAGGGTCACGATGAGTCGGAGATATCCCGGCAGATACAGGGCGCAAGGCAGGGCTTTTGCCAGTTACACGGGATAGTCCTCTCTCTTACTGTTCACCCTATGCGCGATATGTCCATTGTTTTGTGGCTCCGAGGTGACAACTCTGTGCAGCATAAAGGTGGCGGGAGCGTAGAAGTGCAGCTCAACAATGTGTTATCTGCTTTACTCCTGTTTTCAGCAGCCTATAGCGCCTGTGGTTTACAGCCGCAAGTAC
Organism: Geotria australis; assembly: GCA_036362915.1. Lineage (NCBI taxonomy): Eukaryota > Metazoa > Chordata > Hyperoartia > Petromyzontiformes > Geotriidae > Geotria > Geotria australis. The sequence goes on along the minus strand of JAZEWU010000028.1, from coordinate 5,788,145 downwards.
AGTACGTACATGAGTGCACGTGTTTAACAAGTCTGTGTTTAGCAAGTACTATAGTTGAATGGCTGGCGCGATTACATAATCCGCCCGCTGTTGGGTTTTCACAAATTATTGCTACATGTTTTATCTCCCGCGACTTATAACAACGCTAAGTGGTACACATTTTAAACGACCCGAAGGGACGATGGGCCGCCATTTTCACCGCTACCACGCTGGCTATATGCGCAATACGGTATCGCAAGACCTTGTGCTTTACAGTTTGAGCAATAATTCTCCGTGTCTTAACTGGCCACCGCCATATGAATGTGGAATTAACATTGGATACAAGCGTCGAGGAGTGTCGCCCAGCAAGCTTGAGCAGGGAGACTGGCCATTGTTGGGCGCCCAGGAAATAGGAAACCACAACCGCCACCTCTAGCACTTTCACATTAATGTTTAAGTCATTGGCTCCGTCTGTCCATGGTAACTCCCGTTAAGCTAAAGCAATATTAACGAACCTATATTAAGAAGTTATGTTGCTGTTGGGGACTTTCGCTGTTGGAAACTGATCAGTGTTGCGCATAACTTGGGAGATAAGCAGAGCATAAATGACAATTTCCAAGTCTGCAGATGACTTTCGCCCTGACAGCTGCCTCACCCAGCTTCCGTGCTGCTGGTTAAATATTTCGGATGACAGACTCGTGTTCAGGTATTCGTAAACGTGAGGAACAAAAATTAAATGATTAAGGCTGCTTCGAATACAATGAAAGGTCGTGAAAGTGCCAATCTTAAGAGCGGCAAAAATCTGCTGTCACCGTGACCCTCACCAGGACAAGCGCTTTAGAAAATGGATGAATGGATGGATCCCATGTTTTGTGTGCTGAATGATGCCTTTGAACGACAGATCACGTTGACTAAATCAAAAATATAAACCTATTAAGAAAACACTTATCTGGACAAATGGTCATTTTCTTAGGGGACGCTGGCAGATTTTTGCCGCTCTTAAGATTGGCACTTTCACGAACTTTCATTGTATTCGAAGCAGCCTTAATCATTTATTTTTTGTTCCTTTGGTTTTTATTGATTGTTATTTCTTTCGTTGTTGACATGCCGTTCTCTTTGCGGCCCTTGTGCAGCGCTTTGTGACCCTCGGGTGAAAGGCGCTATATAAAATTATATTATTATTATGTGGGTTTTCCGAGGATATCCCATGTTTTGTGTGCTGAATGATGCCTTTGAATGATAGACCACGTTGACTAAATGATGTTATGTTGTGACTCTTGTAGGAACCGTGAGCTGGCGACACTGCCGAGCACTGCAATCACAACCCACCATCATGGTTGTGCTGATGATTGAGCCCTTTTACGGTGGCTCACACAGGTATGATCCGGACGGCCGGCACACACCTAGACAGGAATCGCACCGGCAAACACCATCTGTGAAAGGATATCGTGATTATAAAATTATGGAAGAGGTTTAAACCAGGGCTTAATGTCAGCCAGGGCACAACTCCAGAACATATTCCCCTGCCACTGTCAGAGAGTGGTGGAAAGAGGGGTGGGCAGTGGTGAATAGGGTCCATGGGCTTAGGGGATAGGTCTCTGAAAATATTCCATGAGAAATTAAGCCTTGGCTAGAGCCATCTGGGAGGAGGATGAATTGTTGGGTGTCATGTCATTGACGGCGTTTGTGTTGTGCAGTAGCCATAATCATGAGTTTGTTGGTGCAGCAGATTCGAGGAAGAGCACAGATTTTGACCTGTAGTGCTAGTTTAGTTAAGAATTTAGTGAAATGACTGTGCACCAACATAGAAAGACAGAAATTAAGACATTTTGGACACATAGCTAAGTGTGATTGGGGGAAACTAAGATAAACTCGTTGTTTGTTAAAGTGGACGGAAAATAAAAAAGAGGCAGACTGAGATTATGACAGATAGCACGTGTCGATTCATGATGGTTGCACTTCAGAGCTGTTCTTTCGGGATAGCCGTGTCGAGCGATCTCCATCGCGACGTTTCACCTCCCGCGCTTGAAGCATCATCGTGCATTATGTGCCACACGTTCTAAGTCGTTGCTCATGATCGTTATTCCGTCAGGCAGCTGATGGACCTGCTGGTGCAGGAGCTGGGCCTCAGCTGCTCGCTGCACACGATGCCCGCCAAGAAGTGGCCGTGGCGAGCGCGCACCTCCGCACTGTACCTCTCGCAGACGATCCCCGCCAGCCACACTTACACGTGAGGGCATCTTTTTTTTACATTTATAACGCGCACATATGCATTCAATGTCGAAGATATTCAATCGACGAGAGAATGACTCTGAGGCGCGAGGAAAGCGCAGAGAGGCGGAGGAGGCAGCCAGGCGGTTTGCCGGCACCATATTGCCACACACTGCTTGCTATATATTATGATGTTATCGGCCAACTAATTAATGAGTGGTTTTTTTTAAGTTGTGGGAGGAAATCGGAGAACCTGGAGGAAACCCACGCAGAACAGGGGAGAACATACAAACTCCACACAGAATGGCGCCCTTGGCGGGAATCGAACCACCTCGGGCAAGACCATTCTTTCTGTGAGGCGCGTATGTTACCACTGCGCCACCCTGGCGACGGGTTGGCGCGGTGGGAGCACTTGTTATCCCCTCGCGGCAAGAAGTCCCTGGGTTCGATTCATGACCGGGAATGCCTCTCTGTGTGGGCTTTGTATGTTCTCACCCTGTTGTGCGTGGCGTTCCGCCAGGGTTCTCCGGTTTCCTCCCATAGTTAATAACCTAACAGTAACTGTTATTGGCCAAACATCCCAATGCGGAAACATGAGCTGCAAATTATTTGGGATTGCACATGTCAATATTGTCCTCCGTACTGTGAAAAACTGGTGGGACCCTACTAAAAACGAGTCTTGAAACTCAGTGAGGCTTTCCTGAATAAACAAGCATAAGTAAATACAATTGACACCCTCCTTTACGTTTTAATTAGAGATGTGATACTTTCGTGTTCCGTACAGTTATTCGATCATCTTCTTCTTTGCGATTCTTCGAAGCACGATGGTCAGCTTCTGGACATTGTTGTCTTTCAGCTCATCTTGATTTAATTCTTGATTTAATTTAATTAATTTAATTTAATTTTTATTTAATTTAATTCGATCATCTTGATTTAATTCAAGAGTGTATTTTTAATGAGTACTTGTGGTATTCCGGCCAATGCTGTCACAAAATCTGGGGTGTCTCAGACAGGTAGAGTCTGCCCGTAGGAGTGACATCGCTGTGTGGTTTTACCCATTCAGGTCATTAGCGGGTGATTTTTCTAATTTCACAAATTGCACCGTGATGCCAGTGCTTGTGGCCTTTATTTTTGAGAATCTTGGTGATGCCCACTATGAAGCAGACGACCCGTACTTGGTGTTAATTCTCCATGCAGTATTAACCAGGGAGGCCAATTGGCTCGAACCGCATATCTCTAGAACAAGCGGCAAGAGTGTCGCCGCTCACCCATGTGGTTGTCCCGTTTGCTGTACTCCCGATGCCCCTGTCACCTTGCAGCCCAGCGGGTTTTGGGATTTCACAAAATCGCGACGTGATCCGCTAACCCTTGCCTCCAAAGCGGTGACTCAGTTACTGGTGCGCGCCATCGCGCCCCAGCTTGCGGTAACAAAAAAGGCAACGCAGTCGTCAATTACTCTCTGTGGCCTTAACAGTAAAAATATAGATATAAACGGTAACAATTCAGGCATCGGCCCTTCTTAATAGCAGATAAATGAATAGCTAATAGTCGGAGACTCAGCTTTACCCCATGGTGCCTGGGATAGAATAATAACATCGCAAGAATGTTTTCTGCGATTAACACTCTTTAAATTGGCATATGGATAGTCACCAATTGGTCGATATCGAGCAACAGACAAACACCCCCCACCCCACCCCAGGTAATCAATGCTGTATTACCACGTAAACTCATTTGTATTAAATTTCCGCGCGGCGGCTGCCAGACCTCAGCAGCCATCACTGCGACTCCCCGCTGTGCGGCACTCCCGTGATTACCGGCCGTCAGGAGCGCGCGGTGATACGTGGCGGGATCGATTTGCATTCGAACGGAACGAGAGCGGTAATCGTGGAACGCGCCGCCGTGGGGGGTTCCTGCGCGCGGAGTTTGCGAGACGCCGGCCAGACTCGCGAGACGGGCGTTTGTCCGTCCGTGTGTACGTCTTATCTAAGCCGGCCGTTCTGTCTCTTAGATCGTGTCGACGTTTATTTGATCGATGGTGCCGGCTCGGTGTGGTTGTCTGGCTTAACGTACGAGATGGGTGTTGTGCTGATGTAGGTTTTCACGGCTCAGATTCGGGATGGTTGCGCTTCAGAGTTGTTCTTTTCGGGATAGCCGTGTCACTGAGCGTTCTCCCCCTCTCTCGCGACGTTTCGCCTCCCGCGTTGGAAGCATCCTCAGGCATTATAATAATAATAATAGCGTTAGTGTGTGTGTGTGGAGATTGACCGGAGTTATATGAGACGGGTGTCCGCCTGCTATGCGTGAGCTGGTGCCGATGCTTCTCTGCGTTTGGATGCGTGTCTGTCTGATGGTGGTTAACGCACTGTGTTGGGAGCGGTAGCTCAGCGGTTAGCGCACTGGGCTACAAACCTGTTGACCCGAGTTCGAATCACACTAACAGTCAACACTAGTGACGGTTTCCTGAACCGGTCATGTGTCTCTCCTATGTAGACTCAGCCTCAAATGAGTACCTGGTGTGGTGTGTAAACACAAAGGCGGCCGGTTATGGTGCTGGCCACCCACCCACTAGTGTGCCGTGTCGACCTTCATAGATGCTCGCTAACGGCACTTGCCCCTAAAGGTCTATACGGGGGATCTTTGTCTCTTTTTTATTCCGTGTGTTGATGTGTACGTGTCCGTGCGTTCTTGCGTGCGTCTGTATGTTTCTGTGTCCGTCGGTGCTACTCGCTAACGGCACTTGACCCTACAGTCTGTTAAGGCTATACAGGGATCTTTGTCCATCAATCTGAGTGTGTTCATAGGCGCTCGCTAACAGCACTTGACCCTACAGTATATTAAGGCTACGCGGGGAATCTTTGTGTTTGTCGTTGCGTCTGCCAGGACACTGTTCGCCAGCTCGGTGCTGAACCTGGCGGAGCTGGTGGCGCTGCGGCCCGACCTGGCGCGGCTGCACAAGGTGCTCTACTTCCACGAGAACCAGCTGGTGTACCCCGTGCGCGACTCCCGCGAGCGAGACTTTCAGTACGGGTACAACCAGGTACTGTCCTGGTGAGTACGGCGGTGCGCGCTGCGTACGAGCACGCGGTACACAGGCACGCCACTCGGGGTAATCGTCAGCGTCGTAGGGAGTATGGATGAGAAATAAACACATCCATTCATGAACTGGCTGATAATGGCGTAATATATAGGATGCAGTGCCTGGTGGGCTGGCACCGGCTAACCGGATGGCTTGTGCTGTCTTCAAATTTTAATACCGTTAAAATTGAATGAATATGTGCGTGTTGTCAATTGTATTTATTATTATTATAAAGAAATAAGAACCAATTATTACGAATAGTAATGAATAAAATAGACGATACGTAACCTGTCTGTGCACGTAAACAATTAAAGATTTTTCTGTCTGCCATTCTCAATTGGTGGGTCGCGACCCATCAGTGGGCTGCGAGCACTACCTCGTGGTCTGTGCCAACCTGACCCAAGTGGGCCAATGGGCCTTGAGGTGCAAAAGGTTGCGAACCCTTGTTTTATGCAATCTATCGGCCGCACGACCTTATGGGTATGGGTCATTCTAGCAGAATTTTAGCAGCATTGAATAATAATAATTTTATATTTATAACGCACACATATTCGTTCAATGTCGAACATATTCATTCAACAAGAGAAGGACTCAGAGGCGCGAAACGACACCTTGGTATTTTTTAATATGTTAACTTTCTCTAACTGCTTTCCTGATAATTTATTTTTTTCAGTCTCACCGCAGATGTGATTGCGTTCAACTCGCGATTCAACATGGAGTCGTTCCTCAGCTCGATCGCGGGTTTTATGAACGCGATTCCTGACCATCGGCCTCGTGACTTGGAGACCGTCATCCGTCCCAAGTGCTGCGTCCTTCATTTCCCGATTCGCTTCCCTCCCTCCGACAGCCGGTGAGTGTCAATCGAATTGCTGTTTTTGTCATTGAGTAAATTCTAATGGGAAAGTGTTTAACATTTATAACGCGCACATTGCGAGCGAGAGAGGGAGATCGTTCGACACGGCTATCCCGAAAAAACAGCTCTGAAGATCAACCATCAGTTTTGCCGATTGTTTGGTGCATCGCTCACCGTCGTGATACATTCGGTTCGCGAGCTTACAAACCGACAAGCGCGCGTTTCAATGAATAAACGGCGGCAGCTTGAGCTGTCCAGCGCCCCACGTTCTGCGACGCCCGCTCGCAAATCACGCATTCTGAGACTCGCGCGCTCGGACAACCGAATTGAAACGCCGTTTTGCGGGCGTTGGCGTAATATTCGCCTCGGCCTCCTCAGTTCCGCCGTCCGTATTTATCAGTCTGCTCCGCTAATCTTAACGACGCTCGCGCTCGCTTGCGCGGGTAAGCTCTCGACGCGCGCCCGCACGCCGCCACCCCCACCCCATCTCCCACCCTATCCCAGCCCCCCATTGCTTTATATAAAACGGCTGCTTATAATAATAATATGTGATGGAGAGGGATTCCGGTTTGTAATTCCCTGCTGAGATTAGAGGACGAAGAAATCCGTGTGTGTGGTTTTTTTTTCGCCCGCTTCATCTTCTCTTTCTCCCGGATTTTTTTTTTTTTCAATAACACGCCGTCCCTCGCGGAGGAGCGCAGGGGTTTAAAATCAGCGCGCACGTGTTTTTGGAAGCAACAAAAACACGCGAGATATAAAGTGGACCGAGAGAGAGACGCGCACAAAGGGAAGCTTGTCTTCTGTCAGCCTTACGTCAGTAATTCGGTAACTCGGTGCTGTGGCTATTGCTCCTATAATAGCCATGAATGAGATTTAGAACGCACACGTAGTCATTCAATTTCGACGGCGTTTATTCGAAGAGAGAACAACTCGGAGGCGTGAGGTAACCTGCTGAGGGGGGGGGGGGTGGAGTCTAGCCACGCAGTTAGCCGGCGCCAACCTGCCAAACATTGCATCCCATATATGGTGATGTTATCAAGGTTTAGTTGTGGGAGGAGACGGTAGCGCCCAGAGGAAACACGCAGAACAGGGGGAGAACACACAAATTCCACACAGAATGGCCCCCGAGGTGGGAATCGAACCGCAGGACTTTCTTTCTGTTAGGCGCAGATGTTGCCACTGGGCCTCCCTGCCGCCCAGCAGTCCTGGTCATATCCTCCGGATATGACGATCCCTGCTGATAACAGGATGTTTGCATAAACCTTTGACTGTGAGCTTGAGGGCCAGCGGTCTCTAGATGCCTCTAACGGAAACGTTTGGGGAGGGAGGGGGGAGGAATCGTTTGAGGTGATTGTTTTAAGTTTCAGAAACACCCCCGTGTGGCAGAAAGAAAATAACTCCCAATCGCAGCCCTTCAGCGCTCAAGTAGACGGGCCATTTAAACTTACATACATCTTGAAATGCTAATGCCGCGTGTCATAATACTGCCGCAATACGTTATCTCGAATATAATAATAATATGCAACAACACGTGCGAGTTTGAAAAGTCGTGCGTTTTGCGAAGGCAAAACGACGTAAGACTGAAAAGTGTTCGCAAATTTTACAACGTTTGAATGAGTTTTCCACTGCTCCCAATTTGGCTTCATGTTATTTTAATGACCAGCAAACAATAAGGGCATGCCATTGAAGAATCAATGTGTGGTGGTTTTGTTAATTTCAATTTTATTCGAACACTTTCATTGCTTGTCATGCAGCATTAAATCATAAAAATACGTTCATTGCAAAATTTCTAATTCGCAAAAACATTGTTCTAACTGCCACCGAGTTTGTTATGAGAAATGCAATCGCGAATGTGCCGCTTTATGCCAACAAATGTTCCATGTGACGCTGCGGGCATGATCACTGCACACGCCCGCGAAGCGTTTGTGCTGTATATTTACATTGATAAGGCGGTGCGGTGGCGCGGCGAGTAGTGCTCACGCCTCACAGCAAGAAGTCCCCGGGTTCGAATCCCAGCTCGGGTGCCTTTCTGTGCGGTTTCCTCCCACAGTCCAAAGCCATGCTGCTGCATAGGTTAATTTGCCTGTGGACTATATTTCCCCCGTGCCCTGTGATGGGCTAGCGTCCGATCGTGGGTATATACCTGCCTTGCGCCCTATGTCTGCCGGGATACGCTCCGGCTCACCGCAACCCAGGACAGGATTAAGCGGTTTCTGACGTTGAATGAATGTACAATGACACGAAGGAAAGGGTGCAGCCCTGCAATTGCTTGCTCACACGACTGCTTGTTGAAGAGCCGCCACAAGAGGGAGATTGAGAGTGGGAAAAGCCGAGATTTTGTACGGTGGTTGTATTTTAAACTGTTGCGGCCGTGGGTCGCAAGTGCAAGCTGCTGGAGATAGTGTGCAGCACTCAGACAGTGCGCGGCAAACACTGACAGTGGGTCGCAAGCGCAGGTGTCACACTAAAATTAAGTGAGTTTTATGCACAGCGTACAGTTTTGTGGGTTTTAGTAAAGTAGACATTTTAAGGGGAGATCTTGTGTTGCATTTAGATTATAAAAGTGGTCTTGTGTTTAAAAAGTTTGGCGACACCCGCTCTCGAGGGTAATATGGCCTACTCTTCCATACTGGCCAGATGGCTTGGAAGATGTGGAAGTACCCACACTTTACCCCACTACACAAAGCCTTCCAATCGACTAACTGTGGCTGTACCAGGTTATTGTGCTGCGTGGAGTGGGAGATGGAATCGAACCGGCGACCTCTGACTTGCCGGTCCGCCACTCTGGCAGCACCCCACTGTTATAGATAGATGTTTCTTATCACAGAAGAAAAATACCCAGTGAGCTCGCAAGCTCTTTACGGGACTCCTGCGACATAACAAACATGCGAATTGCTCAAGAACATTCTCTGATTCGCGTCGTTTTGGTGAAACAAGTTTGTTGCAGGGTGAGACGGACGACGCGCCTGGGCAACCAGAGTCGAGCACGGAACCCGACAATCGCTCACCGCTCTCAACTCACCAAGGTGTGCTGGCTGCCCCGTGCCTTCCCCCTCTTCCACTGCCCCTGTAATTCCACTGAGATATACCGCCTGCCCCATTGCTCCGTGCCTTCTCTCTATTCCTCTGCCCCTGTGACCCCACCAAGGTGTGCTACCTGCTGCCCTCTGCCCTCTTTAGCAGCTCTGTCAGGATAGCGCGTCACTGAGCGTTCCCGCTCTCTCCTTCGCGACGTTTCGCCTCCCGCGCCGGAGGCATCGTCAGTTGTGCCGGAGAGTTGCGTTGACTCGAGTTCATCGTCTCGCGGATATGTCGATGTGCCCAACAAATCTCACGGATGCTGTGTTGGCACGGTGTCTTACAGGTGACGTGACAGACGGGCCGGGCACGGAGGGGCAAACCCCGTGCGCCATCGCCACAGCCTCTGCTGTTACTGGACCGCACGTCGCTCCCTGTGCAAGTGGAACACGGCCACTGCACATCGTCTGGCCTCACCGCTGGTACGGTCGCGTTTGTTCTCGTGATTTAAAATTCTTTAAAAAAAAAATCCGCGTTACGGAGACAGAGGGGAGCAAATATACGGCGATTTATTTTCCGGCCGTGCAATTTTGTTTCAACTTGCGAAGATTTCGAATTTTGTTGCTGGAAGTCGCGAAAGTTTTTTTTCCTCGTGTGTGGTTTTGTTTCTGCATTGGGGTTTTGGGGGTTGACGGCTGGCTTTAGTCCACGAAACAAAAAAACAAAACAATGACAAACGATCTGACACAAGCGCTCGACGCGAAAACGCAAATGCTCACCGGCTCCACCGCCGTCGACTGATAGGTGCAGAGATGGAATTTTTCGAATAGGGCGTGTGTAGGAGACAGCTCAATCTTGGGAGGCCATGGGGGAAGGCAACCCTGCCTCGCTCCCATTCTGGATGCACGCAACTTTCCTCATTCACTCACTCTCTCACCCCCCCCACTCACCGCATCTCATCTCATCCCGCAACCCACTATTCACCCGCTCACTCACCCGCTCGCTCGCTCGCCCGCCCGCCCGTCCATATCAGAGACAGCCCCATGTTGACGGCGCTGGCTGCCGCTTTCACGCACGGCTCCGCACGCCGCCCTGCGCTCCTGCGTTCTAATCTCTGGAGTACGACATCAAACGCAGTGAAATTTAAACAGAGCTGGGATTACAGCTGCCTGTGCAGAGGCGCAAACGGCCGTGGAGGGAGAGTGGAGAGAGAGAGAAAAAAGCACAGCGGAGGTATAAAAAAAAAAACGCCAAACAAAATGTAAAGCGGGACAGCGATGAAATTGGAAGGGCGGTGGTGCGGTTGGTTGTGTGAGGATGGCTAGTTTGGTTGGTGGGTGGGTGGGTTGGTTGGTTGGCGGTTGGGTCCAACTCTGTAGCGTGACCTTGTTTAAAAGGGGGGGTCATACAAAAACTCCTTTGGGGGCACGATACAGGAGATGGTAAACAAATTTTAAGCCAATATTAAACGCTGAATAGAATCGGTAACGATGCGCTTTCGTTTTGTCTGTCATGGCCTCAACTCTGGCTCCCAGCCCCAGTGTCGTTTGAGGAAAGGCTGCCATGCTCGTTGCTTAATTGTACATCTTTTGTCAATTTGCCCAACCTCCAAACGAGTGCGGACAGTTTTCACATCATCACGCGAAAGCTCACAAATTCAAAGGTTCACCGCTGCAAAGCAGTGGGTGATGTGCGTACGCGGTCATTACATCGTGCAATAAATATTGCACCAACATTTTAACAATGTTACGAATATTGTTTTTACTTCGACGAGCCGGGGGTTATCAGCCCCCACCGTACCGTTCCGTCAACATGACACTACAGGACTAGGTGCGTGAGTAGCTGACAGGGTGGCTGGGTGGCTGGGTTTGGCTGCCTGGCTGTGTACGTTGTGGTATGGGTAGCTGGGTTAGGTTTGGCTGAGCGACCGGGCAGGTGAACGGCTGCTTTAGGGTGACTTGAGTGCATTGTCGACTAGGTTAGGGTGGCTTGGTGGGCGAGTGGCTGACTTGGTGACTGGACGGGCGGCTGGCTGAGCAGCTGGGTGGCTCGGTCGCGGTTGGGGTGGGCGCGTGACAGAACTCGTTGGGGTGACTTGAGTCGGTTGTGGTATAGGCGGCTGGTCGAGTGAATGGCTGCGTTAGGGTGACTTGAGTGGGTTGTCGTTCGGGTGACTATGTTAGGTTGCACTCGGTGGGCGAGTGGCTGTATGGCTGAGCGACTGGACTAGCGGCTGCGCGGCTCGGTCGTGGTTGGGTGGCCGCGTGACAGAAACTCCCGCGTGGGAGACACTGTGAGGCGGCGAGAGCCACTTGATGATTTTTTTTTCGTCTTCGTGTCACCCCCCCATCCCCTCCGCTCGCACACCCCCACTCCGAAAGTCTGCGCTCGTTGCCAACCCCCCCACCTTCCCGATGCATGCGGCTGTCGCGAGATTTGTGTGTGTGACAAGTCAATTGTGGCGCCGCCGAGCCCGGCGCGGTAATTACGGGATCGGACGGATCGCACCGGTGTGTCCCCGCGTTTCCATTCCGCTGCCGTCGGCCTTTTGATGTTGTGGGGGGGGGGGGG
>JAZEWU010000028.1:5734575-5760318 GCA_036362915.1 Geotria australis | reverse complement strand
CCCCCCTCAGACGAATGAAAGGCTGAGTAGACTTGACCTGGGCTCGAACTTACGAGCTTCTGATAGCGAACCCCAAACTAACCATTACACGACCCAGGCTAATTGCCTTAAGCATAGTTAATTTACATGTACAGCCCTTTTGTGAATCTATGGCTGGATGAGGGCCTCCCCACACTGTGGAAGGAGATAATTGACCATACTTTACCACTCGAGGTCAGTGTGGATTGTAAAAGCAAGCAAAGATGTTACAGCATGGTAGTGCAGTACAGCAATACATTTTGCTGCACTGCCCTCTGACTAAATAGCCACACAGCGACCTATGTTCAATGGTCACCTAAACTGAGCATTATCCAGGCTCAAGCTTTGCTCAGCTTCCAGGATCTGACAAGATCGGGTGCATCCTGGGCAATTTGGTCATCGGCATAATCTGCAAAATGTGCAACACGCAGTCTTCTATATAGAAATGCAACTTAAGTACAGCAAGACAAAACTGAAGACGCACAGCAGAATGCTGTGAATGAATGAATGCAGGCACTAAGTATACCCTTCCGAGAGGGAAATGTTTTCTAGAACACTGGACGATTTCATTGAGTTCCCCTTGCCTAGGCTGCAGATTGGCATTGAAATACGAGATGAGATGTGATGCAGGTCTCTTGAGATGCTGCCGAGGCATTGTAGCCCCGTAAAAATGAAATGATTATCCTCATAAACTCGTGTATTCCTTATTTAGGCGACACAGGCATAAACAATAATACACAAAAAAACTTGATATGTGCCATGTTTAATTGCGGCAGTAAACGCACAAAAATACGTGCTTTGCTTGTTGAGCAAAACTGGCGCTCGCTTAACGCATTCTCTCTCGTCCCCCACGCAGGCGATGGAGCGGAGGTTTGCGAGCCGGATCACTCAGTCCGTCCCGAAGATGTTGTCGCACTCCCCGAGGATGAGGTCTACGATCTGGTTCTGGTAGACCATGTGCACGGCCATGTTTCCGGGGTCCACCTCGGGCCGCAGCAGCGTGGGCGCGAACACGATGGCCATGTTCTGCATGGACATGCGATTCTTCTCTCCGTACGCCACCACCCTGCACGGACACACGAAGGTAAGACGAAGGTAAACTGTACGCCGGTGTGAAACAAAGATGAAACTTTAAGGTGAAATGCAGTTTGAACCACGACTTAACACTTCAGCGTGGAGCTTACACTTACTTAATTAGGTGCCTGATGAGAAACTTCATGGTGTTGTGGTTTGGCAGTGGAAGAATAGTGATGAGATCCTTCATGCAATTCACCCGGTTATGGTAATCGAAGATTTCTGCAAAACAAAACAAGTATCGTGCTTTAAAGATGAACTTTGATTAATCTGAATGGCCTTGGCCTCTATCGTACTTAAAGCCGTCGATACCAAGGGATGCACTGGTCAGAATAGTCATGAATTATTTACCTCCCAGAGAAAATGCTACTTGCAGCTATGTCTTAGAAATGTTGGGGAGATCAATATAGAGCCTTGGGCCCCACAAACTTTCAAAGTTGTGGGGAGATAATTGTCTCTCATGTTTGATCAAACAACAAAGCAAAGTGGCTTATTAACTTGGTAGAGATGCCCCGCAGCTGTCAAGTGCCCCCTAGCCAGCACCCACCAACAACAAAACAAAAATTCTCACAACTTGTGATGTTCTATGCAAAGGCAGTGGTTTAAAACCAGACCTGAGGTGTGTCTTATTTTCCATAACACCCAAAAGAGTAAAAGCCAGCTTGTGCCACAGCAGGTGCCTGAAGGAATATAGGCACTGCTACACATGAGTGATCTGAAAGAGCGTGGGATTTTTTGCTCTGGATGTTGCTGTGGTGTAATAGTTAGAAAACCGGGCTTCCAATCCAGAGGCCACTGGTTCGATTCGATATCCCGGTAGAGCAGTTGAAAGCCAGAAATGTTAATGGGTTCATTCATAGTCGATCGGCAGGTTGCATGTGATGGGAGTAAAGTATGGGTATCCCACGTCTAGCTTTTATGGTAGCGTAGGATAAATACCCACTATAGCGGTTTTCTCTGCCTCCTTGTATACTTGTAATGACACTGGATAAAAATGATACTCTGTATTTATAGCACGTCTTTCATGGCCAATACATTCCAAACATGCCTTATGACACCCACAATCACCTACTTCTTAGGACAATTACTCAAGCATTGCGATGAACCAGAAGTGACATTCACTTGTCACAAACTCTGCTCATATTGAAATTGTCTTACAAAACAGCGTTTTTTGATCTCATAGATGCACAGGATAGAACTCATGGATTCTAACGCAGAAGCCATCAGGGCTGTGGTCAAGCAGACAGGACGTTTCTTGAATCGTGCGAGGTTGTGTACACCTAGGAAGTCGACGAAAGGGATTTCCACAATTGAGCAGTACATGAAAAGGAAGCGTAAGCCATTTGGCCTAACACCTGACACAGAAGCACATGACTGTCATCTTAACTGGCTACCTGTCTATTACATTCATGCACAAGTGCGAGCCTCTGTGGGGAGCCCAGCCTCTACGACGTCACTGGGCCATGACGTCATCAGCGGGCGCTGCGGGACGGAGACCAGTGAGGCACCCACCCGGCAGAGCCACCCTTCGCTCGGCCGCGGGACCGGCAAGGACCGACCAGCTTGGAGCAACGGGGGTAAGCCCGGCTCATCCCCTGAGCCGACTGCCCTAACAACCAATCCCTCCACACTCAAACACGCAGCACCCCAACCAGCTCACTCACACACAGATTCTACTCACTCACACGCAACGACTATCGCAAACGGCATTACCCACCACTTAAGTCACCAACACTGGACCCCGACGACCCCGCAAACTACCGCCCCATCACCAACCTTTACAGTCTAAAAATCATCGAGCGCCTCATCCTTACGCGCATACACAACCACATCACCTCCGTGTCCAACTTCAACACACTTCAATCCGCATACCGCACAGCACACTCAACCGAAACCGCACACATCAAAATACTAGACGACCTCCTCACCCTGATAGACTCCGGCTCCACGATATCATTAATCTCCCTCGACCTTTCCTCCGCCTTCGACACCATCAACCACGACATCCTCCTCGACCGTCTCTCCACCAACTTCGGCATCACAGGCACTGCACTCAACCTTATTGCCTCTTTTCTCGCCGCCAGACCAACCTTCATCAAACTGGGCACTTCAACAACACCCAACACCATATCCAAATGCGGGGTCCCCCTCAGGGCTCTGTACTATCACCGCCTACATTTCAACACTCAGCCGCCTCATCCACAGTCACAGCATACGGGCACCACACCTACGCTGACTACATCCAACTCTACACAACCCTTACCTCACCCAACAACACAATCAACCTACAATTCTGCACTACAGCTTATCTCCACCCAAACAGCACAGACCATCGCCTGCACCCTCACCTGCTTTGATTACTGCAACGCTATACTCACAGGAATCATGAAACAACAATGCGTCAAACTGCAACGTCTCCAAAACAACCTAGCACATGCAGTCCTCAACATCAACACGAGCGACCAACCAACCACAAAATACACACACTGTACACTGGCTACCCATCCACCAATGCATCACTTACAAAACAGCAATAATATGCCACCGTGCTATCCACACAGGACACCCTTAAATACCTCGCATCGTTACTCCGGCCACTCGCCTCAACACAATCCCGCACTCTACGCAGCTCATCACAGCACCTATTTCACACACCATGCTAACGCACAACCTTCACACAACGCCGCTTTTCAGTCGCGGCACCCACAACCTGGAACAGCCTGCCACCTTCAAAAAACTTTTAAAAAGTCACCGATTCACAACAAACTGACTGAGCCAGGCTCTATGCCTCCGAATAAACGGGCGCAACGCTCCCGGATAACATGAGCGCGATATAAATATATTATGTATAAATAACAACTGCAAGCTATAGGCAAAAAAAATCGTCCATATCGGCTGCATAGACCATTGGGGCAAATGTTGTTAGCGAGCACTTATTATAAGCCCCACTAATGCGAGGATAGCATGGCCAGCAACCCACCCAACGGCCTTCATCTCCTCAGTGCTGATATTTACATCTTGTACCAGCTAATCATTTACGGCTGTGTCAACCTAGTGGAGACCCAGCACCAGTTCAGATATCACTTGCAACTGACGATAGCCGTGACCTGGATATAAACT
Organism: Geotria australis; assembly: GCA_036362915.1. Taxonomy (NCBI): domain Eukaryota; kingdom Metazoa; phylum Chordata; class Hyperoartia; order Petromyzontiformes; family Geotriidae; genus Geotria; species Geotria australis. The sequence continues at coordinate 5,756,106 of JAZEWU010000028.1, read as the reverse complement.
CGTGTTGTAAGACTCGTAGCGCAGTACGCTAACAACTCGCCGTACATCAAACACACAGACACACACCACAAACACTCCGAGCACAGCAGATAGCCCCCAGCGCAGCTCCCACTAGACAAGGTTTGGTGCTCTGGACACTAAACGAAACTGAGTCATGCTGTACACGGGCAGCAGACAGCCTAATTGGTTAGCACGTTTGACAATGAGGCATATTACAAAGGCTCAAAGGTTTCAATTCACTTGGTAATGCCTTGTGCACCACAGTGCACCTTCCGCTGTAAGGTGAATGTTAAAAGGATCTATAATATCGCCCCAAACGTGGGCTATTATTCACTTGTGTCTGGGGCCTCGTGACCCCAATCTGCAAAATTATAAACTGACCAGAAAAGTCGAAATTACTGATAGTATGGGTCATTGGTAGCACGCATTACTGCTGAGGTGCTTAAGAATATAAATACACGACTGCCAAGGAACTTTCATCGAATTGGCTGAGCCAATTTTTGTAGAGGACGATAATGAAGAAGCTGAAGATAGTTGATGTTTGAAGAGGTTTAAAAAGTCAACGTCTACGTAAGCAGCTACAGATATAGTAAGCACACGACACTACCGCTCGCTCCATTCACCCTGTTGTCCACGATTATCGGGAAGTCATAGCTGCGGACATTACGACTCCACGGACACTGCCGCACCCGGAGAAGAAGCTTACTTATGGCGGCGATGAACTGTTCGAAGAAGATGTAGGGGATGAGTGGCTCGGGCAGCTCACGGAAGAACAGCTTGAGAGCCCCGGTGATTACGTTGATGTCCTCCCAGTGGCTGTCGTCCAGGTCCACGTGCTCGTCTGCGAAAGAGCGAAGGAGTGAGACGAGTGAGTCGGAGGTACTTTTTAAAATAAATCTTGTGGGTTTGCTCTCTCACACACCGTTACACTGCTGAAGTAGTAAAGAACTGACACGTGGTGTTCAAGTGACAAACCTTAATGATTGGCTGTGCCGGGTGGAGGCAGGTTTATGACCCAACCCAAAAAGTACTTTACGATGTATATTGGTCGCAAGGCCTCCATGTTAAACTGAGGGTACTTTTATCGACATTTTAAAGCAAAATGGGAATAATAATAGCATTTATAGAGCGCCTTTCACCCGAGGGTCACAAAGCGCTGCACAAGGCTGTGGAGAGAACGGCATGTCAATAACATCAAGACAGATGTAGGCGCAAGCCTTAGCGAATGTGGTTTCCCCCGCTTGTTTCTATGATCGTTGTCTGATTCTGCCTCTGTGATGTTGGTTTCTAAGACAATAAATATAATTGTGTGCAAAAGATTTCATTTTCTAATATTTGTAAATTTGTCATAGATCTATGTGTCCTGCAGTCACTACAGGGAGATTCAAAATACAAGGTATTTTCAAGTTCATTTTATTTAACAAGGTGAGAACCCAAAGAGATCAGGACAGTGTCCTTTGCAAGTGACCTCGGGCATTAGTCTGCCAAGAAGGTTTTTCACCAGTGTTGACACTTACCATGATCCACCATGAAGCGCAGTTTCTGGATCGTGGCCTGGTTCCCACTCACTCTGTACACACCGTCGATCTCCAAGCCTAAAAACGGGAATCCAAACATATCACATTACCTTCCTCACTTCAGTGTCAGAACGAGTTTCTTTAAAGAGAAAGCACAGTCAATGTTTATTAGTTCCTTTTGTTGGCACTGCTTTAGCACTTTTAAACTCTTAAACGTTAATCCACCCAGCAACTAAGGAATTGTTGGGCACATCGGAAGTGCAGTGGTTACGAACTGCGCTATAAACCTGGAAACCTGAGTTTAATCCCTGGTCATTTCTAACATCAATGGCGAGCGATATCTGTGTCAGTACATTCCTGGCGCCCCCAGCCAGCACCGACCAGCATGGTGAATTATGGTCCAACAACTTACATGACCTACATGGAGTGGCAGGCCTTCATCCAGCAGTGGCTTGCACATGTGTATATATTGTATTAATTAAGCCCTATCACAATGTAAACATGTTTAATTTGTACTGTAGGTTTCACGGCTCGATTTATGATGGTTGCTCTTCAGAGCAACCATGTTCTTTCGGGATAGCCATCTCGCTCGACACAGCTATCCAGAAAGAACAGCTCTGAAGAGCAACCATCATATGTATAATTTAACACAAACCTTCACCAAATCCACTTGGACCAGTGTGGTGAAATATGCCCAAATAACCAGGCAATGGACTGACTAGAGGACTTATCATTTACGAAAGCTCTGGAGTGACTCACCTCGTTTCTCAACAGCCTCTATGCACATCTGCACGAAGAATGGCACCGTGGTGTTTTCCCGTTCACACAAGGACGCCAGCGGACAGCCAAACACTTGCTCTGCAAACAGAATCGATCGAGGGATGAGAATGGGTTCGATTTAACACGACTCCCCTCTTGTCCAATTGGTTTGAGGGTTACAGGTGACTACCAACCAGGACGGAGCAGATGTTGTGAGGATGACGATGACGAGACGGGGTTGGGTCAGAAATGAAGTGATGCGGAAGAAGTGTTTTGCCCATTTCAGACGTGGTGAAAGAAAGCCGACTCGCATTCCCGCATCCAGAGTTTACAAGATCATTGGGAAGTTTCTGCTGTAATAATAAACATCTTTCCATCGCAAGAGAAGAAAACCACTTCGGTAGAAGACGCAGGCCAAGCAAGATGTGGTTGTCACGGTGAACCAGGATATGAAGGACTGTGGAGTGGAGGACTTAGACGTGGTCCAGGATAGGTGGGGAAAGGGAACCAAAGAAAACATGCACAAGTTGAAGACGTAATTTAAATTGTTGTGAAAAGTAAGGAGGCCTGGGCAGGACATGTCATGGCTAGAAGGGATAGTGGCAAATGGTCAATAATTGTGACTAAATAGCAGTCAAGGAATGGAACACATCCGTGAATACTTCCACCGAGGAGATGCGGAGCGATGGAATAGACTCGTGCGGGGGTGTCACGTGGAATGTAGCATGACAGAACCATGAGAATGGTGGTGGTAATTTGGGGAAGCCTTTCGTCCAGCAGTGGATTGAACGTTGCGGAATATAATGATGATGTCAAGCCATCAGATGAGCAATTACCTTTAATGTATCCTTTGTCTTTCAGTGTCTGCAGAGTGGGTCGCCGCGTGATTAGCTTCCTTAAGCGGCTCTTTGCTTTCTTCTTATCGCAGCTCTCGTTGGCTGTAATTAGAACAGTAATGTTATTAGAATATTAATGTGATTAGTACACGGTGTCCATGAAGGTATCATCCGCTATTAAAGAACTATAATTATACAGCGGTTATCAAAAAGGTCAACAAAACAACACACGGACCACACACCGTTGGCACTGAAGATGTTATTGTACGAGACTAATCTCTCAAAACCCACCATTATCAACGGGTGGGTCGTAACCCATCAGTGGTCTGTGGAAACTATACCCAAGTGAGCCTTGAGGTGTAAAAGGTTGACAACCCCTGCTCTAAACCGCCACTTGGCGCATTGATATCTGAGAGTATCAGGTGTTCGTCCATATATCTGCTGTGATGCTCTCAAATGTTTGTCACGTGTTATTGAGGGACAATACATTCAGCGACCGCATCGCAAACCCCTCATCAGTACCCGTCCCAACCCGCGCCCCGTCCTGCCCACTGCGCCCACCGCCCCAGCGAAGCTAATGATTTGATCAGCGGGGAACAAATTCTGTGAGCTCCAGCTATTACGGACCCCAGTCTCCAAGGCCAATGCTAAATAAGTGTGGTGTTGAAGATCCCTCATGTCTTGTGATGTAATTTACTTTAGCATACAGGGAATATGTTAACCAATATTTTAACCACGCATATCAAACTCCTGCCGAATAATACAACTATGTGTTAATACTTCTATAGAGAATCTATACTATACCACATCTACACTATTTAAGCATGCGACAAGCATTCTTGAACACACAACTATATTTGAACTCCATTAGACTGTAATTGTTTATTTAGACAATTTACTGGCATTTTTATTTTATCTTGGCAACGAAAATAAATTAAAGTTAGCCCAATTTTAATTGCTCACTGGCACAGTGATCTATTTGTAGTAAGTTTTAAATGCAAGCTAATTACGCAATTGCAATCTGACGTTTGACCGGCAAGGCTAACGTTTTACTTGGAATGGCACGTACAATGCCATAATAACCTTAGATTGATTTGTTTTTAAAGGTTACGAAAGATGTGTAGCTTCTGCACAAACGGTGTAAAAAAGCTAATGTACACAGACATTTAAAATTATTGGGAAGCATATTATTACGTTCAGTTATTCAGCAGGGGTGCGGAGTGTTTTAAAATCAAAATGCACAAAAAATATGCCGGAAACCTAAATCCACACTCTAGGTGCTTTTTGTAGAATGACCAGTGGAGGGCGATATAACCACTAACAAATTATTTGGTCACCGCTGTGCTGGCAGTAGAGCACACGGAGATATAACAAGAAACTCAACACATTCGCCAATAGGCGACGGTTTCAAATAATGGGTCTTCTTCATAGTACACGTCTTATGTGCCATAAACAGGTACGTACTATGAACGGTCACTGCGGGCTGTAACCCTCGCTCGCAGCGTCCGGCTGAACGACGCGGACGCTCCCCGAGGAATTTCACAAACGAGCGCGCGCGTTTGCCTCACCCTGGTTTTTCCGCGAGTCTCGCTGATCCTTCTTGTCTCTCCAGCTCGGCTCGCCCAGCTCGTCGTCGCCACTGACGTCGCCGTCGTCGGGCGTGCTGGCGCCGAGTGCGGAGGATGACGCGGTCGCGGCACCCGGCTTCGGGATACCCCGACGCTGCTCTTCAGGGGTCGGCACCGGTGTGCTCTTTTCCTGCATCCAAGTTTACATTCAATCGTTATGACGAAAGGGCACCCGTGCTGACGGCTCTCGTGTCTCCTTGGTTAAGTCCAAGTTCTTTTGCCTACGACTGACTGCCTATGATTAAATCGTCAGGCGCACGATCAGATCTCGGTAACTAAAGCGGAGTTGAGCCTAGATAGTGCTTCGCGGCTGGGTGATTACCGTGCACAGTTTCTTGCCACGTAGGGTGCGCAGCAGGGAGCAGCTCTCAAAATCAACTGCTGTACTGTGCGTCTATCCTACCATGTCTATAATCCGCACCTTCACTAGATAGCATGGTTGGTGTTTTTCATCCATCCATTTTGTAAACCGCTTGTCCTGGTGAGGATCGCGGCGGCAGGTTGGTGTTTTAGTTATGTATTTATATTTTGTCCATCAAATACCTTTCACGCGTGACAATAGGTAAGCACGATCGGAGGGGAGCGGGGTACACTTACAGCCGTTAGAGCGTCGATCCCACAGTTTACATACAGCATGTAATAATAAACGTTTTAATCGTCTGAGGTTTCTGGGTGTCATTTCCTGTCTGAGTGAGGCTGAGATTTTTCATGGGGGGGGGTAGTCGCACAGCAAGGCTGGTTTTTTTTAATGGTCACTGTAATTGCCGCTGTGATTATTTTTATAAACTATCAGCAACGGTTAGAAAAGCCTAACGTACCAGCCTGATGACGACTGATCGGATGGATTGGTACCACTCCTGGATGGTGTGGTCGTTGTCGGACTGGAGGAGGAATTCGTTGGCTCCAGGCACCGTCAGCTGCAGGTGGAAACAGGACAACGACGTTTACGACCTGGCCTTCACACGCAATCTTCTTTCCAGTATCACAATCACATGAGATCCCACATGGATCGTAACCTCATTGTGGTGGACGGGTGCTTTGTGTGTTCCAATGAAAATAACCCTAAGTATGGGGCTGTACTACTCAGCGCCATCCATTTTCTATCCACTGCTGGATAAAGGCCTCCCCTACACCGTTACGCGACGCTGCGATACCACAATCCCATCTAACCCCTGCACGCAATCTGGCAGATAGTTGTGTTGTCATGCAGCTGGTTATGATAAGACTGAAATGCCCATCAAAATGTGATATCTGTTCTCAATATATAATTTCACAAAACTATTCCCAACTCTCAAAATCTAAAAAATAAGGGAATGGGTAAAAACGGTTTGTAATGCATATATACTTGTTTAAAAAAAAAAACAACCATCAGGGTAAAAAATAATTACCACGCTTTTTTTGACTCCGGTTATTTGTCACAGGTCTTATATAGCTCCTGAACAATACCAGAGGTCCCTAGTTTATTCCGGGCAGAATACACCATCACTACGTTTGTACAGTAGATATGACTCAAGTATGTACTGCGACCGACTAATAAACCAAGTGGTTTGCGCAGCTGGTAACAGCGCGTTGGAGATTTACCTGGAACACGTTTTTCTTGCTGGACTTTTCTCGCGTCCACTCAATGTGAGCCCCGCGTAGGTCGATGCAGCTCTCGGGTTTGCTGTTCGACGCACCTTGTTTCTGTCAAGATCAACAACACCATTGTCTTAAAGCAATGGAACCGTACCTTGAATCCTTTGCGTAACTTGATACACCACAAAGTCGTTCGTATCTGTTACTTTACGAACAAGTGAAACGATTCTGGGTTTGCTCACTGCATTAAATTTTAGATTTCAAGTACCAGAAACTAATCTACATGTTTTCACAAGCTATTTCAAAACCGTAATAGCGTATACTGTATTTATATGTGATATATTGTGGAGTACGATCACCGCTTCCAAGATCTCGGGATTAGTATGGAAGAGTAAGCCAAATAGAGGCTCACAAAGCCTGGTGCAGCACATTGCCTAAACGAGCGTTTGTTGTGTTGTAGGAATCCCGCAGAGCTTGCAAGATCACTGGGTATTTTCTGCTGTAATAATAAACATCTATATATGTTTTACGATCAAATCCAGCAAGATGGGGCAATCCGCCAAACTAAAATCGGCATCCCACCATCCTTGTTCCTATAGCCAGGATAATTGTCCAGGTAAGACTGCAACCAACTGCTCTCCGCTGAGCGGTGCTGCTTTTATCAGGTGGTGCTCATCCCACCAATACAGGAGTGACAAGGATCGCAGGATCATGACGGATGGTGACGTCATGGGAAGGCCTTGAGCGTAACTCGTGGATTGCATGAAATGTAAGTCCCTCTTCAATTTTAGCGACACAAACTGAATGTAGTTTTCACAGAAAATCCCCCGAACATCCGTCATAACACTGCGGCCTTAAAATGAAAAATATATATTAGGCGGCATTTCGGGCAATGGCCCTTTTTCAAAGCAAGTAAACGCTTCCTATTTAATATTTTTTTCATTTTAAGGCAGTGTTATTGACGAATGTGTTGAATTTTTGCTAACTGCGTTATGCACCACTGATAATGCCACGGCCGCATCACCAAATAATTTGTCTAATATTCTCAGGCAGTGTTATCACGGCAAGTTTGAATGTGACCCAGCGATGGCACCTTGGGTGAGCTTACCCAACTGGTGTTGGACTTGGGATCCTTGTAGAGGATAAGGTCGTGTCCAACCAACACCACCCACACATTACTCCAGTTCTTGCTAAAAGCAAAAAAATTTACATTTTATCAGCGTTAGCCACCGCATGCTATATATAACGTACGTTGGACGTCGTCTATTTCTCCTTTTTCACTGGCACATCCTGCCCATGGCTGTTCCAATTCTTGCCTTGGATGCCTTTCGGTGTGGAGTTTGTGTGTTCCCCCCCCTGGTCTCAGTGGGTTTCCTCCGGCTTCTCCGGTTTCCTCCCACAACTAAAAAACACTATTGAATTAACTGGCCGTTAACATAATATAGCGGACGCAGTGTGTGGCAAACGTTGGCTCCGGCTAACCGCGTGGCTGTCTTCCCCCCTCACCGCCTCTCTGCAGTTTCCTCGCGCCTCTGAGTTATTCTATCTTCAAATTAATACCTTCGAAATTGAACGAATATGTGCACGTTATAAATTGTATTTTTTTTATCTGGCTCGGGGCCAAGCAGAACCAAGAGCTGGGTTAATTATAATCACCACTACTTGTGACATCAGGGGTACAGCTTAGATTCAGCAGTGAAAAAACAACCCTGGCGCCTCTCATGCTGTGCTGGGCTGGATTGGCAAAGTTCCAGCGTGACTCATATGTACTTTGGAAAGGAAATGAATTTGTCTTCATGCTGAAATGCGCACTGGGGTGGCACTCGTATCTGTTGGAGGCCCTGATCTGGTGGTGGAATGTCCACATTCCTATGGCAAAGACCAGTCTTTACATAGTACGACCACTGTTGATGTCGGAAGTAGTACATTTGAATATGCTTTTAACAATATAATAGTGATATAATTTACTTTGTTCAATGCATGAAATGTGGCCTAATGTTATAAATGTTAAAACACTCCCTGTATAACGACAACATTTAATAGCTCTGCTTGCAATAGTGCAGTCAAACTAAAAATGTTATTGTAATAATTATTTTATAGTCATACAAGTGTAAATATTTTAAACATGATTCAAATAACTAGCAAACTAAAACAGCAGACAGATCATCTACAATTCTACATGACTATGTTGAGCATATATAAAACACAAGATATTGATTTTTTTGAGGAGGTTGATGTATATCGACAATCTGGACGGAAGAGTATTTCCTTTCACTCCCACGGGTATCGTTATAAGTGGAGCCGACCGTACTCTCTGTATTGACCCCAGAGGAATAACGATCTGGGTCAAATTCCAAGAGTGAGACCACAGCGCCACCCAGCTGGACAAGTGGTATTGAAACGCAACATCATGTGCAATACCCTGTCACTGAATCGCCCACAATGCGCCCAATCTCATCAGACCTCGCAAGCTGAGCAAGACTGAGCCTGGATAGAGCATGGGTGGACCATCACCATGCATGCCAAGTAGTCACAGGCTACCGCGTGGCTGTGCTATATGGGGTTCAGCAGAAGGCAGTGCAGCAAATTTAATTCTTGCAATATGATTCTACTCTTCCATGCCTTCGTTCCCCCTTCCTTCACAACAACAACAACCGCCATTCGCCACGAAGTGGCGGTGACGTCACCACAGCACTTGTGCGAGGCCATATGCAACTTGAGGCCACGTGAAGTGTCGAAGGCTCGCCGCACTGACCAGCATGGTGAAGAATAATCCATCAACGCCCCATAACTGGTGAGGTGGAGGGGAGGCCCTCATCCAGCAGTAAATTGACAAAAGGGCTGTAAATGTACCACCGTGGTGTTTATGATACAGTTGACTGAGTAACTACATGTCGGAAAATCTAGCCTTGAACACGGTGCTTTAACTCGCATCTGTTTTACGGACAAATAAGACACGTGTTTGGACTCACCGTAGCTTCTTGCCTCCCTCTGTTATTTTGGTTTTGTTTAACATGCCAGCCTTTTCCAGGCCCTGTGAGATGTACAAAACATGAAGCTTATAAAGGGGACAAAAATGTAATACGGTTGTTTACCTTCTCCACAAACAAAACAAAAAATCCAATTACAACATCATCGACAACCCGTCACTGTAACATTTATGAACCTCCAATTACCATTGCCACAAAACTCTCCGGCATTTTAAAATAATTATTTGCTTTTACCATAATGATTCAGTGAGTGTCCACTTACATCACATAGAACCAATTAGGATTCAGACAATCTTGTTGTTGGATACATTTCCTTATTGCATTTTCTGTAATATCTATTGTGCTCATCAACAATATTCTGCTTCGACTAATGGCAATGAATAATAAAAACCAGTTTCAACTGCTTTAGAGGGGAGGGGAGTGGTGGCATAGTAGTTAGCACACTGTGCTATAATAAACCTGGCAACTTGAGTTTGATTTCTAGCTATGGCTCATATCAGTGGCAAGTGAAACGTGCATTGGTTCTGGGCTTCCCTTCACCAACTTGCACTGACCAGCATGCAGTATGGTGAAACAACTCTCTTGTCCCACATGGTGGAGAAAGGCCTTTATTTATAAGTGGATTGATCAAGCGCTTTGAATTACTATCAAATTTTATTTTAAAGGGAAATATTTAAACAATTCAGAGAATGAATACTTTCAAACGATATTTATCATACGAAAATGTACAACTTTCGATGTTGATGTACAGTAGACAGAAAAAAACATTGGGTGTTTGTCACCATCTTTATTAAGAATATCTCCCTTTTCAAGGTAACTGACATATACAGCCCTCTGTCAATCCACTGCTGGATGAGGGACTCCAAGCCGTAAGGATCATGGCCATACTGCACCACGCTGCTCAACGTGGGTTGGTGAAGGGAGAAAACCAGAACCAGCTTAGATATAATAAAAATTTCAATTTATAATGCGCCACGCATATTCGCTCAATGTCTCAGAGAGTGTGAGAACGACTCGGAGGCGCGAGGAAACCGCAGAGGCTGAAAGGGGGAAGGCAGCCACACGGTTAGCCGGCACCAACATTTGCCAGACGCTGCATCCTATATATAAAGGTGTTATTTATTACAATGCCTTCACCGGGAATCAAACTCAGGTTGCTGGGTTCATACTGCACTGGGCTACCCACTGTGTCACCGCTGCACTCGCTCATAGAATAAAGATTTAAAATATATTCTTGCCAACTCTGGGAGCACTTTAATGTCCCATGCTTCATTTGTTATTTTTACATCGATAACCAGCATCCATAATGGCATGCCAGAAACCACAGAAGCTGCAACACTGTACGAATTTTCCAACACAAAGAAACAAAAGTCAAAGGCTTACAGCGGGCAGAGAGAGCGCCAGGTCGGAAATGCTGCACAAGTTGTGATCGGAAGGTGTTCTCTTGTGAGCACCCAACTGCATACAATCATAGTCAATCACGTGCTTATTTGTAGATCACAACAAAGATTACGGAGATCCGCACACAAATATCGAAAGAGAAAATCAAACCATGGCACTCATTGGACCTTAATGGATGGAAAGGCATGCATGATTAACCTAAAGACAATACACTCCATCCTCAATTATCATCAAATTGCCCGCAAAAAATAACAAAATTCACAATTTCTCTCCGTAGCGTCCAGAACTCCTGACGATGCCTCCGACGTGGGAGGCGAAACGTCGCAGAGGAGACAGCAAGAATACTCGACACGACTATGGAGAGCAATTCTCATACATCCAGCCATTACAACCTACATCAGTACAACAGAATTGCTGAGCTTACTGCAATATAAATGTGTGGACCAAAGTCCAGCCAAAATGTCTTTCTGAACTGATAAGTGCAATGGGGATGCAATCATCTCTGTTGACAGTGCAGAGCCAGAGGTAGAATCTCGACATTCACATGGCAGTAGCCAGACCATCCATAGGGCAATCACTTGTTAGTTCAATACAGGGCCATGGCTAATATTCACGCCAAGAGTTTGAATCCCAGTCACGACTAACAGTGACAAATGATATCCGAACCTGTCTTAGCCATACCCTTCACCAACACACATCGACCAGCAAGGTCAAACAGCCTCTAAGACTGACACAGTGTGGGGGCGTCTTCATCCGATTGTGGACTGAGAAACGGTCGTGAATAATAATCAATATTTTCCTATTAATAAATTAAGAGTTTCAAATAACTCTGTTTTGTCATCTTCCTCCTCCTTCTAAACTGATTTAAATATGACAATTTTCACCAGGGATTGGATAAAGAAATTGCCCAGCTTGTAAAGGACGGATAGTATTTTGTGATTGTTTTGATCAATATCATAATACACAGTAGCATTGTTTGCAAGAGTGATGACGCGATGAGGCATTACCATTGTAAAAACATATTTTGATTGAAAAATACAGTAAATCGGAAGTATAAAACCACAAAAAGTAAAAACATTTAGCCTCACTACCACACAGGTATTTGCGTATTTCCAGGTTGTACCGCACATTATTCCACAAACTGTTGAAAAAGAACAATTGTGGAAACTCCCAGTTTTCAGATTTACTTATATTAAACGAGGCAAAAGCTCAAGAGACGAGGATAAGCCTCAAGAGTCGCGTGTAGCGAAACATCCGAAATCGTGTCGGACAACACACGGTACAACCCGAAAACACAGACAACTAAATAGCTCTCGGCCTTACCTTAGTTTCATGGTCAACCTTGTGGGCTGATGCATCATTCGCACGTGGTGTAGGTGGCAACACTTTATGAATGGGGACCGCGTTTGCAAGATCATGGTCAGGCGACCACTCCACACCAGCTGACTCCAATGGGTGCTATAAAAGAGGGGAAAAAACACGATTGTAAAAATATACGTGCTCGTAAATGTACTTACGCATATCGCTCCGATGCCGTTTTGTCAATCCACTGCTGGATGAGGGCCTCCCCACGCCGTGCGGGTTGTGGGGGTTATTCGACCATGCTTCGCAATGTTCGCCTCACGTGTGCGGTACAGGAGATCACGCGAGTGTCATGCGAGTGTCGCGTAACCCCGTCTGTAGGACGGTGCGACCTCTTGCAGCTTGCATAAATCGAACTGTTCGAGCTTCCACACTGCAAGCATGCTCACTTAACGCTGAATCGGCTGCATGTTTCCACTTAATGTCTAGCAGTTTCAAAAATAATTTAATTGTGATCAACCGCACACGTACCTCTGGAAGTTCCCATTCAGTGCGCCCATCCTCATTGTAGAAGTAAACTTCTCCATTCTCATCCTTGGACTTCCACCACTGCAGACAAACAACCAGTTATTGCGACGAGTGACATTAAAGGGGCACTACCAGTTTCTTAAAAACACTGTCAACTGGCAACGAGTCATTTAATCGCATTAATATTAAATAGAGGGCATAAAAAATGTGTTACGCGTGTTTTAGAAATATTTACAAAATGCACACACACTCAGGAATAACCATACTTGAGGTCACATTAGGTTAGCTTAGAATCATACGAAGACAAAGACCCCCCATATAGGTGGCCAGCACCACGCCCGGCCGCCTTTGTCTCCCTAGTGGCAATATTTACACACGGCACGAGGTACTCATTTGAGGCTGAGTCGACCTAGGGGAGGCCCAGGACCAGTTCAGAAAATCGTCACTGGTGTTAGCCATGAGCGAGATTCAAACTCGGGTCGCAAGGTTAGAATCACACATTAGGTTATCTACATACAACCCTATCTTGTGACCCCTGTGATCCTACTCATCATCCTCATTTCTGTGACGCACAACATTTGCTCCACCCTGGTTTGTAGGGTAGACTGTAGCCGCAGCTAATTCGACAGTGGCGTAAAGTCTGGTTAAACTGAACCCATTCTCTTCCCGTTAATCGATCGTGTTTGCAGAGCAAGTGTTTGGCTTTACGCTGGCGTCTTTGCACGAACGGGAAAATACCAGTGTCGTTAATCGTGAAGACGTGCATAGAGGCACTAGGGAGACTAGGCGAGTCACTCAAGAGAATTTAATCTTTTACAGCCCTTAATTTACTGCATCATGGATTTTTCTACATTCATCTACATCCACATGGATTGAAACTGGTGCCACCCCCACCCCCCTAACGTGATGGAGGGGTTTGTGTGTTCCAATGAACCCCTCAGCTGTGTCACCTGAAGTCTAATACTCCTGCTTGTAGCCCTTGGTGAACAATTCTTGGTGGAGGGTCCAGACAAATAACGATCCAAAGACCTGTGTACGACGATTTCTTGCTTTTGGATATTTGGAAGCTTCCTAGTCAGTACGGGTTAATGATGGGAGGTTGCACACACCTTTCAGCGCAGAGGTACAATAATGATAGTAATAATTTATATTTTAAAGCGCCTTTCACCCAAAGGTCACCAAGCACTGTACAAAACAAAGATTGAAGAAAAATAAATAGATAATTAGCAGCACGCAGCCTCATAAGAACTGCAAACGGTAAAACCCCATAACTACTGTTCTCCTGTGGAAGTGAATTCCAATCTCCCGTGCAGCCTGAGGGCTATAACTTTCATGCATTATTTGACTGAGTATTTTTACTTTTTAAGTTTAGCGCAGTCTGTAAAAGGTACCACTGCACTTTTTCAGTGGAAAAAACGGGTAGTAAACATGCCTTGCAATGCAACCAAACGGGTTAGACCTCTCCTGTTTACAAAAGCGTGCATCTAAATTCTAAGTAATTACAATGTCTTTGGGGCACAGTAGTAGTAGCGAACAGACCAATGGTTTCATGTAGCTAGCGCACACAGACAGAACAGTATGTATACTACTGCATAGGTTTGCGCGGTTGGGCTGTATAGCTCTCGAGAGTGTTTTCGGATTACGTCAAACATTATGTTGAAAACTTCTTCGGCAGTTGAATTCCTGAAGAATCTCCCAGCATGTGGCACGAAACGACTGACATAACGCGGAACAATGCACGGTACAACCTGAAAACACATCAGAGAGCTGTACGGTAAAGCTACTGAAACCTAAACAGTAGTTAAACAGTAGTGTGTTGCAGCGCTTTGTGACACTCGGGTGAAAGGCGCTCTATAAATGCTATTATTATTATTTGTCGTGTGTGTGATGTGCCAAAGCAGCCACACCTTAACCGGCGTCTTCTGATGAACGTAAAATTCATCTCCATTTTCTTCGAAGAAGCGCCCCCAACCGTCAGGTACGTAACCACCGTCAGAGCCCACTTCGCCACCCTCCTCTCTTGGCAGCGGTGGCAACGGCTCGTCCGTTGGGGAGACCATCCGCTATACGGGAATAATACAATAAAACAAATTAGTTATTCGTGGCGATGTTTTTAATGCTTTCAAACACAGGTCGAAAGCGTTTGTGAAACTAGCTCTGTCCATCCGTGTGTCGTTATTGGGAAGGGACGGTGTTGGGAGGAATGCACGGTAACGCTCGTAAAGATAATCCGATACAAATTGAATTTCCGTGCGAACTAGTGTTGCTGTTATGGAGTTACCCTGTCGAAGTGCAGATAAAAGCAACATTTATCTGCACTTCCAATGATATGTAAAAACAGAAAAACCCATACAGTAAGCCTGAATTCCTAATGCTGCATACACCTTAAGTGTTGTATTTCTTTATGACAGTGCCTGAGTATAGGTATAAATATAAAAAACACCAAGTGGCCAGCAACACATCGCACAATCAAAATCATAACTGGAAAATGAGATGGAAGGGAATTGTAAGGTCGAGCGATATGGGGGAAGAAGCGGAGAGTACTGTGACCTGCAGTGTGGTGGTTCAACACAGTATGGATGAAATACAACGGGTCAGTCCAGTAGATCTCTACACTGGAGAAAATAAACTGAATGACGTTCATGTGAACGGTATAATAATAATTTCAACTTGTAACACACTACGATATTCACTCACTCTCGAAGAGAAAGAATGACTGAGAAGCACTAGGGACCACAGACAAGCAGGATGTCAGCCACGGCATTGAGCCGACGTGAAAACTGGCCAAGCTCTGCGGTCGTCTGCATATTGAGATGTTATCGGCCAATTAATGAGTGTTTACATGCTGGAAATAAACATGCGTGGTTGCATGCATGCGTCAAAAATGACTCGAGTGGTTTCTTAGCTGGGTGGTGGTGGCACACACCTATAATCTAGCAACGTGGAGGAAAGGGTTGCTGCGTCAGACAAACGACAAAATGTTGCGAGACTCCCTTCCCGTAGGTATCGTGACTAAACTGGATTCTCGAGCTTTTCGACTTGGTGAGCTCAGCCCCAGATATTAATGACTGCGCAAATTCATTACGTTAAATGAAGCTCTGTTATAAACTCGGCTAAATTCCATCGCAGAGGCTTAAAAATATCGGTTTCACGGTCATGCAGAATGGCTGCCTCATACCGTGTAGACCAGAGGTAGGTCTATAATATTCACTTCTGTGGGCCGTTCTCTAACATGAAAGGTTGCCTCTGCTATATGTACCATCTTAATATATTGTGTGTCATGACGTGGCACTGGTAGCGCAATCGGGATAAAATTATGCAAGGTAACAAAACATTATAAGTAGAAAGTCTATCGACTGTGATCCAGGTAGACAAGGAATTTTCATCTCAGGTTGAGACGACACGATTGTCTACACCTCGATCAATAATTGACCAGGCACGGATTTGACTTCATTGTGATTTGTAAGGTACTATTAACATCATCCTGGACTGCTCCAAATGCTGGACGGATTTGAAACATCATAGTTCGTAATTTCATACCAATTCAAATAACTTATACAAGTGACATTTGACATTTTAACCCACTTTTGAATACAAAGAATCCCCGTATAGCTTTACCAAACTGTAGGGTCAAGTGCCATTAGCGAGCTTCTATGAAAGCCGACACGGCACATGAGGGGGGGTTGGTGGCCAGCACCACACCCGGCCGCCTATGTCTCCCGAGTTACAATGTTTGCACACTGCACTAAGCTACTCCTTTGAGGCTGAGTCGACCTTTTCAATACATGCACACAAACACATCCTGCATAAAAAATATAATAACCTAGACGACTGTCGACCTGGATCAAAAAGCAAAAACGCTCAGACGTACATTTTGGTCGGACTTAGGATCGCGGCCCTGCTTGCGTGGCGGCTTCCAGGATGTCTCACGCGTGATGCGGTTGTAGTAGTAGTGTCGCGATGATTTTGAATCGAAGAGCGTTTCCCAGCCATCCCCCGTAACCGGCCCTCCAGTAACAGGCGGCTGTGGCGGGGAAGTAGTGGGACACATCAGCTGCTCACACGGACGAGAGGTGGAAAGAAGGATCGGGTTGAATAATGAGCGGTGTGTGTGCGCTTTTAATCGCGCACTTTGGAGTCGAGGGTCAGTGGATTGTTTACATAGAATGCAATAAAACTGTGGATTTATATCGTGTCTAAAGGCGACCGTATCTCAAAATGCTGGCCAGCAGGGCCGGCCTTAGGAGCTGCGGGGCCCAATTGTTATTATTTAATTCAAGTACAGTAAAAAAATCTAAATATAAACAGCATAAACAAACACTACTGACTTTTTAAGAATTCAGAAGAAAATTAAAATCAGTTGCTGTTCTCTATAAAACCTGCAATGTGGTGTTAGGTGTATTTGACAAAACTAGATTACCCTAGTGCGGGGCCTATTAGGTGCGGGGCCTATTAGGTGCGGGGCCTATTAGGTGCGGGGCCCAATTGGGGGCAATTGGTACGATAAGCTTAAAGCCGGGCCCGTATCATGAAATATGGTCAAACAACCACGATAACTCGACACGGTGGGGGGAGTGCTTCCATCCAGCGGCAGATTGACAATTGACTGGTTACTTTTATTTGTATTAAATGTTTCAAGTAAAAATATACGTAAAATGAAAATACCGTACATTACCTTTAGGTCCTGAAGATTTGCATAAACAGGGGAGTCAGGCTTCTTCACCTTGGGCGGCATGTCGCCACTCGGAGGAGTTTTCTTGAAAAAAATATATTAAAATAATAATTATCAAGGGCAATACAATACCTGCTTTTACATAAAGGACACAATTCAAAGCATTTCTTTTTGGCGTTGCATAACTCCGGTAAGCTAATCACATGCCCTTGAAAGCAAGGTACCCTAACGCCACGCATGCAACAAACATCACCAACAATCCACAATGAACTTCATGGGGTGCGTAATGATTCAGGGCCCTGACAATACGACTGTCGTGACTCAGGGTTGAGATTTGATTCGTGAATCCGATTCTTATGGGGCGGCACGGTAGCGTGGTGAGTAGCGCTCCCGCCTCACAACAAGAAAGTCCCGGCTTTTGAATCCTTGCTCGGGTGCCTTTCTGTGTGGAGTTTGATTGTCCTCCCCGTGTCCGCGTAGGTTTTCGCCGGGCACTCTGGTTTCCTCCCACAGTTCAAATACATGCTGCTTCCTAGGTTAATTGGCCTGCTGACTAAATTGCCCCTGGTGCCCTGTGATAGACTGGTGTCCCATCCTGGGTATAGCCTTGCCTGGCGCCCTGTGTCTGCCGGGACAGGCTCTGCCTCGCTGCATCCCTGTACAGGATTACGCGGTTTCTGACAATGAATCAATGATTCTTCTTATTTAGCATCATGGTGAATACAGAAACCTCCCATGGCTGCAGAAGGAGGGCACATAAATCCATAAAAAACATGTGAATACTACAATTGCTTGCTGGTGGCAGCCCCGACAAACAAGCCTCTAAATGAGGAAGGGTTAGACAGCTCCTCTATAGGGGGTAGTTTGGCCTACTTTTCCATGCTGGCCAGACATCCTGAAAGAGATGGGAGAAAGAGAAATCCTCTTGGAGGCATCTTCAATGTGGGAGGCAAAACGACGTAGGAGAAATGCTCACCATGACTATCCCGCAAGAGCAGCTCTTAGCAATTCTCAAACATTGAGTTATCAACTCCTACACCAATACGGAGGTGGGAGCACCCACAGTTGTCAGGACTATCTATACATGACATGCCAATCGACTAACTGTGGTGGTGCACCCATTTCTACTGCTAGACACACAACAAACATGAATGTAACAACATAACATTCGTACACAAGTAATTTGATGTATGCATCGTAAGCTTAAATGTATAATTTAATAGTTGCATTGTCCCAGCTCTACATCGGACGTTTCTGAATGATGCCTCCAACGTGGGAGGCGAAATGTCACTAAGGAGAAAGAAGACACACTCGACACGGCTATCCCAAAAGAACGGCTATGGATAATAATTCTTATACTTGGTGTGGTAACTAGTATAAATGAAGATAATAATTCACAGAGGAAGCGAGCTAAATAAAAATCTAAAAGCTCTTGTTAGGTTATGTTACTCTTTCACGTGCAGCATTTGGAGATGTGGTTACATTTACATAACCGCATGATAGCCGGATAATCCCTAGGTATTTAGAACAATTTTCAGATTATCAGGCTTTGAAGTTAAAATTTGGATCTCTTTATGCAAAAGGTGGTATGCATCTTTGTCCGGTACAAAACCTCAGATGATTCCAAAATTTTCCATCTTGGCCCGATTCAGATTTTTGGGATTATTGCAGAAATATAGAAAACATCCTTAGTATGTTTGTGCAGTGAACTCCTAGAACTCCTACCAATCCCAATGAATGAGGCATCATTTGAAAACTTATCATTTTTACCTTTAATATAATTATAATTCGGCTCATTTTGACTTAGAAAGCCAGGCACTGCTTATCCACCCTCACATTTACACCAACAGCATGCCATGTGATGAGTCCCGTTTTGAAATCATTCAATGGATAAACGTGACCTTGCACAAGACGTTTGCAGCAGCTTTTAGTCTGAACGGGTTTCCACTAGTGACTCATAAATCCAATTTTTATTGAATATATGCCAAGCAATGTTAGTTTCACCTTCATACACCTTTCAGTCAGAGTTTTTAGTTAAGCTGGAAGGAACCGTTGAGCTATGTAGCTCTTTTTAATTGTTGTTCAGCGGGGAGGGGTAAGCAAGTTACAACATCTCAGGGCACCAGGGAAAATTCAGTCAGGACAATTAACCTGGGCAACATGTCTTTGGACTGTGGGAGGAAACCGGAGTACCCGGCAAAAACCGACGCGGACATGGGGAGAACTCGCAATCTCCACACAGAAGGGCACCCAAGCCGGGAGTCAAACCCAGTGACTTCCTGCTGTGAGGCAGCTGTACTACTCATTGCGCCACCCCATTAAAAGAAGGTTACATGTGTCCTGCAGTTGTTGTCATTTCGGAGGGAAAGAAATATTCATACTTCCCCAATTCTATGTGCAGACAGCTTTCAGATGAAAATGAACCGTACTTTATCAGGAAGATAAAACATTACATTTGAGTTTCCACAGTCATGTAAGAAACGTAACATTAAACAAAACCCAGCTGCAATGAGCTTAGAGTGAGAATTTCCTGCACGTTAGACGATTTTTTTTTCCATAGGAAGGTCAGTAGGTCGAGTAACTAAATAAGCTTAATAATTAGCTATCTAACCCCAGTTGAGACAACACACTACAGTATAAATTATGACACCGCAGTTTATGCGAACAGACACCTTTTTTAAGATACAGCATTTAAATATGTTTTCTGTTATATGTGAATGCTAAAAAAATATGAATTTTGATGGTATGTTTTTTTAATTCCAGGGTTAATGCAAGGCAATGGAAAATATTGCCCACACAAGCGCTGACAGGTGTAACCTGGCCACATGTGGATAAAAGTCCACAAAACACCATGCAGTAATACGCCTAAAAATGTGCACTGTTACTACCCAGTCCTCCGACCATGTTGACAATCCTATGGTCCACACACATTCTATCAGATTAGCAGCACAGCGACACAGGAAGCGCGAGTGACGTTTAAAAATATGGACAAAGCCGATTAATACGTGGGCAAAGATGTCGCCTGATATTGCGCGCCAAACAGAAATCTATTGGCACGCTGACATTAAAAATAATTCAGTCTGTTCCTATTGCCCTGTATAAAAATGTCTAAAATGTCTACATATGGCAGTTTAATAAAAAATAACTAACAAGCTCTACTCAAATTATTTCTCATCGTGGAATAAAATAAAAACCCGGCAAAATACATAAAATGTATTCATGCTATGTATCAAGGCTCTATTAGTCTGATTGTGTCTAGCCATTTATCAATAGTTCTGTGTTAAGAAAGGCTTCCCCAACATGGGTGTTATTCGGCCATACTTCACTGCGCTGGTCAGTGCCGGTTGATAAAGGAACAGTGCATAGATGTGGGAGCATTAAGTACAGTACAGCAGTGGATTTTGCTGCACTGCTCTCCACGTAGCACCTTAGCAGCCAATGACAACCTGTCATGTCCAGAAGCTAACCATCGCGCTTCAAAGAATCGCAAAGAAGAAGATGAATAGTGGTCAAATAACCACACTCAGGCTTGCCTAGCTGCAGGACATCTGGTCCATATTTGGTAATTCGGTCAGAGGCAATCTTCTTCACGATGCTATTTAAAATGAGTACCATCTTTGTTGTGGCATTCAGCAGTCAACCAATGGGAAGGTTGCTACCCGCCATAAAAATGGGGAATTTCCACCACTGGCTCAGGGATGTCAACAGGAGATGTAGCCAACATTTCGATCAACACATTCCTGTACACATCTTTGGCAAGCGTGCAACAATCCGCTGTCCCATCTATTGAATTGTTACCATTCAGGGTGGCAATTTAATTTAAAATACGCTCGTTGGTTTTGTAGTTTTATCTAAACCATTTGCATAAATTTAACAATAACATATGATTCCTACATATGACTTGATTTCAATAGCTGTTCTTTCGGGATAGCCGTGTCGTGTGTTCCTTCTCTCTCCTTCGTGACATTTCACCTCCCACGCCAGATGCATCTTCAGGCGTAAAGACGCCTCCAGCATGGGAGGCAAAACGTCGTCTTGAAAACTTACACCAATATGATTTTCATATAACGTGCATTAATTGTAAATATTGACTTTTCAAATAACGTGGCTTTGATGCACACACCTGTAAATCTAAAAATAGATGATAGTGTAATCGATGAACTTTTGCATGAGCAATGTTCAGAATCAACATACATCGATAATGCTGAATAAATTTCCCGAAGTGCCGTGCGATGAACTGGCGTCCCATCCTGGGTATAGCCATGTGTCTGCCGGCACAGACTCCGGCCCACCTGCAAATGTGCAGGATTAAGCGAGTACTGA
>JAZEWU010000028.1:5708853-5730708 GCA_036362915.1 Geotria australis | reverse complement strand
ACCCGAGGGTCACAATTAACATTGAGGCACAAGAACATATACATAGACACACGCAACAGTAAAGAAAAAACGCAGATATTTAGAACAACAAAAACATAACTTTTACACGCGACACCTGGGCCACACCACGAGGCGAGTCTAGGCAAGACAGGCCTTATATAAACTGGGCCAGGAGTCGGCGTAAAACACACAAAAAACAATCAACAATAAGCCTGGCAGACAACAAAAAAGAAACACCAAAGTTACATAGAAACAAACTAGTAACTACAGAGAAAAGGAACACATGAAAAGTGATAAATGTATAACAAATCAAAGTTAAATAAATACGCTTAACGCCGGGGGCTGTAGCCCACGTGCTCCCAGCCCAGCACGTGGGCTACAGTGGGACAATGTATTTCACTGCCCAAGACGTAGCTCTGAAAGCAGCCTATTATATTTTGCATGGTTGTCACCTATTCAAACACTACCCAGGCTCAATATTCCTTAGTTTCCAAGACCGGCGAAATCGGGTGCATTCCAAGCCATTCGGTCAGAAGCAGTTCACCTCATCACACCAACATATCGTCACCCCATCTATCCGTTACTCCGTTCAACACGTTATTTCGTTACACCAGGCTCTTGTCACCGTGGTCAGCCACATCAGCATATTCCACATTAGCTGACCTAAATCGTGCGAAGCCAGTGGGGCTACTCACCAATCGTGAGAGTCACACTCTTAAACCGCTGGCACGCTATCACAGAAAATAAAAAAAATACTACCATATTTGGCGACTACCGCAAACATTAACGTTCACTATGAAGCAGACGGTGACGATTAATACACCGACAGTGATGACCAGGGGGGGCGCTGGAATTGCTGCACATGCTCGGAGCTTCTTCCATCCATACAATGTCAGAAACCGCTTAATCTTGTAAAGATTCGCGCTGAGTCGGAGCCTAGCCCGGAAGACACAGGGCACAAGGCAGGTCTATACCGAGGATGGGACGCCAGTCCATCACAGGGCACCTTGGGCAATTTAGTCCGCGTGCCAATTATTATAATAATAGCGTTTTATATAGCGCCTTTCACCCGAGGGTCACAAAGCGCTGCACAAGGGCCGCGAAGAGAACGGCATGTCAACAATGAAAAATAAAGAAAAATAAACAAAAGGAACAGAAACAAATTAAACCTTTAAGTCTGCTTCGAATATACTTAACGGTCGTGAAACTGGCAATTAACCTATGCGGCAACATGTCTTTGGACTGTGGGAGTAAACCTATTGTGTCTGGGCGAAAACCCACGCGGACACGTGGGGGGAACATTCAAACCCCACACAGAAAGGCACCCGAGCCGGGATGAGCTTCTTCAGAAACTTACTTTGGTTCCTGACGACGCACGCGGAGCGAATCGTCGGGACATCGCGCTGAACAAGGTGCGGTAACAACCCGAAAACTCCGCGGGAGAGCCAAGGCAGTCTATTATATTGCGCCGTCGGCTCCAACCCTCAAACGCTTGCAATAGCAGTGCCAAGTCCGTCTACTGTACAGCATTAGACATGCACCTCCATCCCTCTCAAGCAGTGACAGCATGTCATGCCAACATTCACTCGCGTATGCCGATGACCAGATCACCTGGAATGTGTCGGGCCTTGTCGAAACTTAGAAGCCAAGCAAGGGTTGAGTCTCGGTGGTTGCTTATATGGGTGATCACCACGCACAAAACAGATGCTATAGGTTGCTACGGGGGGCACATTGTAGGCAGCAGAGGACAGACAGTGAAGAAAACTAACGTAAATCATTGTACACTATGGCGCCCAACATCTATCTTCTCTAACCGCGTGGTAAAATATGGTCACATGACCAGCACAGTTGTGGGGGAGGGGGTGCTTTCATCCAGCAATTGATTAACAAAAGGGCTGTGAACGGTATACTCTACATATGAAGGTATACACACCTGTAATTTAACAGCTTATGAACAGTATAAGCTCCGCTCCCTGTGCAGACATGAAAATCACCGCAAGACGCGTTTCCTGCGGGTCCAGTCTAGTGCCGCTTATTAAAATACCGAATGCCACGGATGTTCGCCGAGAAGTGAACCAACAGGTTTTCGGTGCCATATATATTTCGTAGCGATGGCTGCGATTTGTACGTCCCCAGTACAGTAGCGGCTTTGAAGTAACAATTTGCATTGGCATTCTTTTGGATTATAATACAACTGATAAAGCATGTATATAATTTGGCCTGGGAATGCCTGGGAATCCCCCAGGAAGAGCTGGAATCTGTTGCTGAGGAAAGGGATGTCTGGGCCACCCTGATCGGACTGCTGCCACCGCGACCCCTCACCAGGACAAGCGGTTTAGAAAATGGATGGATATAATTTGGCCAAATTTGTTCACTGACCGGTGGTGCAGTGCAGCCTAAGGTCATTGCTGTGTACGCATATCCAATCAGCAATAGTACAAGACCCCTTCAGCTACACATCCCAGAGGATAATCCTATTACACAGTACAGTATGCCACTGAATACACCACTTCAGTGCTGTGTACGTTTGTATTCCCTGCTTGAAACTCATTTTAGCAGCCACCAGAAACACCAACTTTGGATAACAGTCTTGCCTTTGCAAAGATACACACACGATGGTGGTGCACATTGTAAACATTATCACTTCTTGACACATGGTCCATGGTTAACGGCAGCAGCTCATTACACAGTAGTGAAACCCTTTGCCAAACGTAACGATGACTGCAGCACAGCACAGTACTGTTAGTCGTAAACCTTCGCCGAAATTAAAATTAACGGAAACTATGCGTTTAACCAGGGTTTCTTTATTTTTGACGTGTGTACTACCTGCTACGGAGTATGGTGCAGAAACATAGTCAGTACAGTACTGCAACAACAACATTTGAGAACGAAAATGAAAGATGTTCCATGAAGGAGAGACAGACGCATACTTGGATTTACATTAGGAGACAGGGAGAGGAATGCATACATTTGGGAACATACGCAGATTAAAGGAATAATTTTAACCATTAGGAAAAGAACGTGGGCTTCGGCACGACACATCACGAGAAGGGATGGCTGATGGTCACGAAATGAGTGGCAGCCAAGGAACGAAATGTATCCGAGAGGGTATCCACCGAGGAGATGGAACGATGACAGCTCGTAAGCAGATGCGAAACAGATTGTCTACTGTATCGATGAACTGTGAATGATGGCAATGACTTGGTGATGTCTTCATCCAGCAGTGAAATGCTTACGGCTGAAGATGTATGATGCTGATAACAAACACCACAAGCCAATTTGTGGGCAGGTGTATGTTATACACAGCAACTCAAACTGAAATACTTTAACCCATAATAAAGTGGCACTTAAAATCCTTGAAAATAATTAAGCAATCTAGACGTATAATAGAGTACAGTATATTCAAAGAAAAGTAACGTACACAAAGAAGTGCAGATGCATGCTTGGAATTACAATGAGAGGCAAGAAAGAGGAACACATGGATCAGGGAACAAACACAAATCACAGACATCACAATGAACGGTAATGAAAGTGAGTGCCGGCTTGGGCAGGACTGACCGCTAGCCAGGATGACTGCCGGGATCATTACCGGTGGACACAAACTGGTCTCGGATTGGTGTCCAAAGGTCAGAACAGGCCCAACACTAGGACTGCCGTGGAGATGGAGCAATTAGGTCAGGTCATGCATAGAAGACGGATAATGTAATCACAGGACTGTGAGGGATGATGACAGCGTGGGAAGGACTTGATCCCACAGTGATAAAAACACGATTGATGATCATCACAGTATAGATATCTTGTATTTACCGCAAAGGAAAGTTATGCATGAAATTATTATTATTAAAAACTATCCACAGGATAGGAGCAATGGCGCCGTGTAGGGTGACAGACTCTGGAGGGTGACAGAACTTACATAAAAGTGCCCGTCTATCGACTTGCTATAGTATACAATACACACAATACATATTCCTCCATAAAAAAAAACCCCATCAAGATTTGTTTGTATAACTTAAGTTGCATTATGTAACACTGTTAAAATCAATACGGACATGTGCCAAGCCCTCTAGCAGACGTTAAGGTGTGTGATGCAAACTGCATCCAGTGCACGTACCTGTATTACAGTACTGTACTGTAATATAAAACATATGCAAACATTGTGTTTACCCGTGCTTACAACATCTTAACAGAAAGACTGTACCTTTCAACCAAAGTATTTTATCTCCACCGATTGTAATGTCGCGTGACACAAGAGAACCACACGTTTTTCTTACTTTTCCTGGTGGTAACTTTTACATATTTTCATTCTCATAAAACCTGGTGTTTACATAAGGACGTGGGAACCTGTCAAAGAGGACATCAACCGTGCAGATGGACTGTGCAGGCACAGAATAGATTTTAAATTGCAAGAAGACCGTGAAAATGAAGGCTTGGGGAAAGGAGGGGGCTTCGTCTAGCAGTGGATAGAACATAACTGCTGATGATGATCGCCATGAAAAGCTGAATGATATAATCTACAAGACTGCACTGAATAGTGTTTTGGAAGCACATCCTGTATACCCGAGTTACTCAAAGGTCACGTGTGGTCGGCAATAACTGATAGAAGACGACTTTGCTCAAAGGCTAGATTTGAATCAAGCTTGGGCAGTCGGGAATGTGTGCCCCTTGTCTCATTTGAAAAACAAACCTCGTTGAAAAAACTCCATTGCTTAATTTGAATTCCAAAAACCTGACATGGGTTTGATAGTAATCCAGAAGAGGCCGTAAATTCAAACTTCAAATTCTGCAGTTGAGAAATCCAGAGTGGTTTTCCTATCCTGACAGGTCCCTGAGGTGGATGGGATCGTTGAAATAGACATCACCGTCTGCGGGGCTGTTGTCAACGGAATGGATTGCTGTACTCCATCTAATTCACCCATCTTCACCGACCCACACCGACAAGCATGAAGTATGGTCAAAAAACCGCAACGACGCACACGAAAAGGGCTGCAGACGTACGTACCTCTGACTCACAATTGTCAAAAGATGAACAGCCAAACTCTTTCAACCAAACTTGTTGCAATAATTGCGCAAACATTCCATTCCCGTCCAACAAGGGTCATGCATTGGCTGTTGCACTCTAAATATTATGGGTTGAATAGCTTGTAGGTGAAAACCGCTACTCCACCAATTTTTTTGCGGATAACTGCTCTTCTTCTTCGCGATTCTTCGAAGCACGATGGTCAGCCTCTAACAGTGAAACATACGGCAATTTGAGAATATAACTTTAAAGTTT
Source organism: Geotria australis (assembly GCA_036362915.1). NCBI lineage: Eukaryota > Metazoa > Chordata > Hyperoartia > Petromyzontiformes > Geotriidae > Geotria > Geotria australis. Next base: position 5,725,436 of record JAZEWU010000028.1, on the reverse strand, counting down.
TCAAGACTGCGACAAATCTAAGTCATAATTTTACGCTAGCATCCACAGTATTGGTGACTTTATACCGGATTACATAAGTCCCCACGGTGGTGTATGTACGGTTTCATTATTAAAGCCACGTTTAGACATTAATACAAGCTGGTGCCATATCGCGTTGGCAACAACAACAATGACGGCTGGATCCAAGAGAAGGGTTCAAATGTCACGACAGCGGAGTATTTATTAAGCTCCACACAACACTCATTAAACAACAAGATGTCATTTTAAACCCAAAGTTACCAAATGCTTACAGTAACTCACCATGACAAGTTACAGGGTAACTGACAAAAAGTGATGGCACATCTACGGTTTGTTGCGTAAAAGGGCTTTGGTGGCATTTTCCCCAAAATGTGTCATTCAACGGTGTCATAGAAAATATACTTAAGGTGTTTCATGCAACCAGCAACAGATGTTTAAGAGGCCAGCCAGTGAATTATATAGTACAGTACTGTGTGGATGCTGTGTGTATATTTTGAATTTTTAATGACTGTCTTAACGTGTCATATAATCACTAAGGAAAAGTATTGTCTCAATAGCATAGGACCCTCTTGATTATGTTTCATATTGAGATTCAGTGGGAAAACTTGGGTATCCAGCATTATAACATATGAATGGACAACCCAGTATTATATGATAATACAGCCACTGTACATTAATCCCGACCACAAACCTGGAATGTATATGGTATAAAGTAGAATATTCCCAACAATGTTGGGCCACAATGCTCTATATACAGTGTTTAGGCGCACCAACATCAAGACATTCTAGTCACATCTTTAACACTTGACCAGTGTTAAGTACAGTCTATATTTACAAATCCCAAGAACACACATGCTACCCGTTAAGTTAAAGGTCGCGCTTTACAACACAACGATACATATCACACGTCGCTCACTAAACTCTAAACTTTAGAGTCTAAAGCTTACAATACAGTACGCGTAAGTATAAGGCCTTTGGATCATCCACTGCTGGATGAGAGCCTCCTTCACGCCATTAAGCTGACCATACTTCACAACGCCGGCCGAGATCATGAAACGTGGAAGCGTAGAAGTGCAGTACAACACGATGGATTGTGCTGCACCTCTCAACTAACTACAATATACCTGTGATAACCTGTTTAGTGTGCGTTGGTGGTCCACACATCCCAAGCACTAATCCAGGTTCAACGTCTGCCTAGCTTGTGGCTCGGGTGATTATGAGCATTTAGGCGTGGATAGTTTTACCTGGAGAGAAAAGTTAACACATCCCATAAACCCACTCCGGACCGAGTAAAATATGCTTACAGGAACATTAGTCACTCTAGCTATTGTAAGTAAGCTATGTGGGTGTGTGGTGCGTGCTTACCTTAAAGGTCGGAGAACCCAGCAACACAAACACGCGTGTCAGTTAACATTGTCCCGCAGTGCAAAGAGACGACAGTACTTAGAACTACACAACTACTGTACTCCAACCTGGACGGGGTCACTTTCCGATTAATATTTATTCTTGTTAATTGTTGAATCTTAACAGCTTGGTGCTGGTACGCAAGCGCACCTCTCGTCGTCCATATAGTATAATGTACAGTCAAGCGGTGTTGTTTAACCAGCGGTGAAGCTGCACGCGCAATGTGTCGTAATAGTCTCGAAGGTAAACTTTAATTGAGGCAATCTGCCACTATGACCCAACGTGAAACCGCCTTACGCCGCTATAAGACTACCTCGGTGTTAGGAAGGTGGCTGCCATGTGTTGTTTGTGTTGTTGTTGTAATGGGTCAGTCACCCTGTTAGCTACATCCGCCTGCTCCGCTCGCTGTGCCCCCTGGCCACTGGCTGCTCTAAGCATCTAGGTCCGGGGCGCACCCCGAGAGGAAAGGGTGGCTCCCTCCCTCCTCCCTCGGCCCATCCCTCCATCCCTCCCCCCAATCCCTCCCTACCCCTCCCTCCTCATCCCCCATTACCGCTCACTCATCCCTTCACCCTCACCACCCCTCCCTCCCGTGATCAGCCAGCCCTCTTACCTGGCTCCACCACCACTACCCCAACTCAAATCCCCCATAATCATCATTGTCACCACCACCTTCGTCCATCGTCCCAAAGATTTCATCCACTCCATCATACAGAAAAAACAAAGATCCCCCGTATAGCCTTAACAGACTGTTGGGGCAAGTTCCGTTAGCGAGCACCTATGAAGGTCGACACGGCACACGAGGGGGTGGGTGACCAGCACCACGCCCGGCCGCCTTTGTCTCCCTAGTGGCGATGTTTACACACCCCACTAGGTACTCATTTGAGGCTGAGTCGACCTAGGGGAGGCCCAGGACCGGTTCAGAAAATCGTCACTGGTGTTGGCCGTGAGCGGGATTCGAACTCGGGTCGCCAGATTCGTAGCCCAGTGCGCTAACCACTGGGCTACCGCTCTCCATCATACCTCTTTATCATCATCGACATCATTAACATCATCAGCATCCCTCCCTTCTCATCATCCCCCCCTCCCCATCACCCCTCCCTCTCTCCTCCTCCACCCATTCATCCTCACCACTGCCGCCCTCTTCCGGACCACGCCGTGACGTTCAGCATTCCACCTGACGTCACGTGTGTGGCAGTTGCCACACAGTTGTTGCTCATGCCCATGCAAAGGTGTGGAACAGTGTCGTTCTGTACAGCATACAAGTCAAACGTCAAAGTGATGTGCATTGAGGCTGCTGGTGCTGTTTACAGTCCGCTTTTTACTTAAGCGGGAAGGAACCGTTGAGCAGTGGTGTCGCGTGGGTTTCCAGCGCCCGGGGCAAGGGAAGTATTACGCCCCCTAACCCGTTGACCGTTAGCACTCCCTGAGTCCATTTCACCTGTCCAGTATTGAACCCCTTACCCCCCAAGCACATGTATTGTATTTTAAGAAAATACTGTCTGGCTGCTTCGAATATACTGTCTCCCTCCGTGTTTGTCTTCAAGGAAGTGACGGCCACCTTAGGGGACGCTGGCAGATTTTTGCCGCTCTTAAGATTGCCAGTTTCACTACCTTTCAGTATATTCAAAGCAGCCTTAATCATTTTTTTGTTCCTTTGGTTTTTTATTTATTTACTTTTCAGTGTTGACATGCCGTTCTCTTCGTGGCCCTTGTGCAGCGCTTTGTGACCCTCGGGTAAAAGGCGCTCTATAAAACGCTATTATTCATTCATTCATTCATTTTCAGAAACCGCTTAATCCTATACAGGGTCGCGGTGAGCCGGAGCCTATCCCGGCAGACACAGGGCGCAAGGCAGGGGAACACCAAGGATGGGACGCCAGTCCATCGCAGGGCGCCTGGGGAAATTTAGTCAGTACGCCAATTAACCTGGCAGCATGTCTTTGGACGGTGGGAGGAAACCGGAGTGCCCGGCGAAAACCCACGCGGACACGGGGAGAACATGCAAACTCCACACAGAAAGGCACCCCGAGCCGAGATTCGAACCCGGGACCTTCTTGCTGTGAGGCGGAAGCGCTACCCACTACGCCAACGTGCCGCCCTAACGCTATTATTATTATTAATTAAAGTAAAATGCGTTTAATGCTAGTATACTCAAATTTATTTAAAATCGCCTGGTTTTCATTTGTGCACATTTTTTTATAACAGTATTGAAATCTGCATTTAAATCTCCCTCAATTGACAGTATTGCTAGGTAACTCAGTCTTTCTAGGCACATGAAATCGTTTCACTCCACCTCTGTAAGATATTGAGCCATCACTTTCACAATACCTGTATCCGATCACCCGTTAAAAAGGAAGGAAGTCAGAGGTCATGAGAAATCAGTGGGCTATTTATAAACGGATCGCTGTGTATACACTTTGCAGCATTCCGGTAAAGACACGGTCATTCATCCGCTCGTCCTTGTGTGCAGTGACAAAAATAGGAAGTTTCTCCACTTCATTTAGCAATGCATGTTTCTCCTTTTTTGTTATTCACAAGTAAATAAGTAATAAACAGTAGTCTATCTTCTTCTTCTTTGCGATTCTTCGAAGCACGATGGTCAGCTTCTGGACATCGTTGTCTTTCAGCTCGGCCTCGAAGTATTTGGTAGAATTCGCAGGTAATACCAAGTATTACTTGACAGGGATCGCGACGTGTGCGCTTATACCTTGACCCCCAGTAGTCTATCGAAAACTACTTTTCATTTAAAACTCAGCAAAATGTTGCACTAGGCCCAAATTTGCCAAATATTCTAATGGTTAATGAATCGCCTTGCAGGATGCTGATAGCACAATCTGAATAAAATTGGAGAAGATACAAAATTAAAAATGTATACAATATTGTACTGCTTTGTGACCCTCGGGTGAAAGGCGCTATATAAATTGAAATTATTATTATTATTATACTTGCAAAGGGAGAATGTGACTGGGTGTTGATATGAGCGTACACATTAGGGCTCGTGCGACATTTTTCTGAGTTTTAAATTAAAATTAGGAGACATACAACATTTATATCCTGTACAGGGTCGCGGTGCGCCGGAGCCTATCCCGGCAGACACAGGGCGCAAGGCAGGGCTATACCCATGATGGGACGCCAGTCCATCAAAGGGCACCGGGGGCAATTTAGTAAGTAGGCCAACTAACCTATGCAGCAGCATGTCTTTGGACTGTGGGAGGAAACAGGAGTGCCCTGCGAAAGCCCACGCGCAGAGTATCTTTTCCTTTTTAAATGTATTTCATACATTTTAGGTATTTGTTTTTAGTCAAGTGACAAATCTGGAGAGGATCTCGCTGTTCTCTCGGCTCAGAGCTGATCGCATCGTCACCATGCTCGTGAGAAACAATGAGTTTTTATTTAAGCTGGAAGGAACCATTGAGCTTTTTAACAGTTGTCCAGCGGGGACGGGTTACAACATCTCAACGGTGGCAATGTAGTCAGGACACTAAACCTAGACAGCATGTCTTTGGACTGTGGGAGGAAACCGGAGTGCCCGGCGAAGACCCATGCAAACACGGGGAGAACACGCAAACTCCGAGCCGGGAATCGAAGCCCTTTCCCGCTGTGAGGCAACAGCACTACTCATAGCGCCACCGTGCGGTGAATAGGCCGAAGGCCGCTATAAAGGCCAGTCCAACCAAAGCATTCAAGATTTTTAAACCCTTGTCATCGGGGGCTGTGGGGCTACATTGTAGGCAGCAGAGGGCAGTGTAACAAACCACATTGGTGCACTGTATGAATGTGGATGTGGAGAAGCAGACCATACTATGGAACACTGCCTTGTCTGTGCTCTACTACCCAACCTCTGCAGCTCAAAAGACCTTGCGGAGTTCAATGAAAATGCAAGGGGCTGTGTAAGAAAATGGGAAACTGTAATTTAACATCGCGCTTCGAAGAATCGAAAAGAAGAAGAAGGTGCACTGTACAATACTACAGATAGATGTTAATTATTACAGCCAAAAAAAACCAGTGAGTTTTCAAGCTCTTTACGGGATTCCTGCGACACAACAAACAGGCGAAAATCGTCACTGACGTTTGCAGGATTCGAACTAAGGTGGCCAGGTTTGTAGCCCAGCACGCTAACCACTGAGCCACCGCTCTACACATGCAAGCGCACGCGTATTAGATCTGAAGGAGAAACCTCTTACCTAGCAAACCCCGCTTTATCTTAATGCCTTCCCGCCTTTGGTTACCAGGGGAACAGTTGACATTGCCGGTGGGCTCAACCATTACAAAGCTAACACAGTGTTTGACGCAAACATACAACAAGCACGTTTGTAATCCTCATCAAATTCCATGTTAATAATACAAAAAATAGGTATTTTAATTGTGCACTGTTCTTACTAATGTGTTAATAATACGTATACGTAAAAATAATGTTTGGTTCTGGCGGAGTTAAAACACCCCTCTGGTAGGCTTTAATGGAACAGTCCATTCTGACGTCCTCTCCCACGCCGCCCGGCGTCCATCACGGTGGCTGTTCTAGATTGTTCTGTGGAAGGTGTTCATCTATAGCCATCCGTGCACGCAGACGCTTCGGAAGAGGCGTCTGACGGCTCGAACAAGATGTCGCAAACCGGCACGTTGGCTTTCGATGAGTATGGACGACCGTTCATCATCATTAAAGACCAGGATAGGAAGTCCAGGTTGAGCGGCCTGGATGCATTGAAGGTAAAGTGCGCCCCTTGTACAGTACTGTGCTGTAGAGCTTTCTATTGGCTTCTATGTCGATAGTGAACGTGAATTATCATTATAGCTCATGTGTTGTTATTGAGTGTTGTTAGTTAAGGCGATGTGTGACTCGTTCGTGTTTGCCGCCTAAATGCAGTTTAGCGTATGAATGAGTTAATGTCCAGTCATTCATTCGGAGCATGACAAAAGAGGAGAGAGTTACTGCAGTCGATTGGGATGTCAGACAAGCTACAATTAAAGGCGTATTCGAATATGTTGCGCGTTTCGTGCTGGCTTACACATTACTTAAATGTAACTAACTTGCATTGAGGTAAGCTATGACGCATTGAGCCGGCAGTCTAACAGGGCCTCTGACCAAATCACCCGCAATGCGCCAGATCTCTTTATATCCGGAGCGATAAGCAGACTTTAGGCCTGTACAGTGCTTCGATGGTGACCACGCATTAAACGATGTTGCAGGATACTACGGGGTACTGTGTTGGGCAGCAGAGGGCAGTGCATCAAAATCCATTGTACTTGTATTACAGCGCCTATGTTGCGCTGCCCATCACCACCACCTTCACAAACCCGCAACTAACCAACGTGGTGAAGTATGGTCAAATAGTCCCCGCGACCCCCGCAAGGCGTGGAGGTTACGCCCTCATCCAGCAGTCGTTCGACAATGGACGTAACGGTTCGGTAGAGCTAGGGTGTGTGTATGAAACATGGCATCCGCCGCGACCCATGCGGTCCTAACAACACGCCCTATTGGTGACAGTTGGTGCCGATTCGCCATTTAAGGTCATGGCAACTTAGTGACGTAAGCTGCTAGCACAAAACCAGTGTGGTTAGAATATGATATTTTCGCTTTTACAAACTAATTGACTACATTTGTCAACAGCACTGTCTTATCATCCATTGCGTGTCCACTGCTGGATGAAGGCCTTACCACGCCGCCGTCAACCATTACGTTCCGGCACTGTCTAAGAACAAAAACATATATAGACATGACAGGCTGGCGTTTCGGACAATGCGCCTTTCGTGGAGACACGTACTGTTGTGTCCCTGCACGAGTTTGACGCATTAGAATATACTGTATTGTCACGTGACGAGTGGCATTTCTTATACATTATTTTAGATGGTTTTTATTTCCCATTACCGGGGATGCAAACCGGTGATGCAAACGCGTGCCGTTCTCTCCACAGCTCGGAATATAAAAAAAAACCCAAAAAAAATTATTGCTGATTTTCCGTGCTCTCGTTGTTGTCATGTCGTTCTCTCTGCAGCTTTGTGCTGCGCTTTGTGACCCTCGGGTGAAAGGCGCTATATAAATGCTATTATTATTATTATACAACATAGATATTATTTTTTTGAATGAAATGTATGCCATTTGAAGTCGTGCTAATTAAGGATAATAATAGCTGTTTAGGTGGTTTATGCATCTAGCCACTGATGTGTGGGATCAGCTGTCCATATGCACGCCTGAAATCACAATGACAGCCGATTTTGTGATTGTTCCACAAGTGCACAAAGGGGTGTGGTCCACACAGTGGCGAGAGCATTAAACTGTTGTCCACATGGATTTGAATGTGAATTATTGGAATGCACAGTACATGTGTGAAGGCAGAGGATAGTTTAGGCAAGAGTGAAAGAGTCGTTGAAGCAGCAAATGCTTGTTGGCAGCAAAGGCTTGTTGGTTAGCTTATTGTTCTTTGTGTGCTGGTTGTTTTTTTTCTGGCAGTCGCACATTATGGCCGCTAAGTCTGTGGCAAGCACTCTTCGAACATCGCTTGGACCCAAAGGTAATGCATTCTATCAGCGCATCCCAATACAAATCATTTCACTTTACCATTCATCAATTCTTATATCACAAAGGTAATACATCTGATTTAAACATCTATAAGCTTTTAAATTCTTAACCATTTTAAAATAGTGTGTACAATAACTGCTTATTTAAGTCACGTTGTGGTGGTGTTCGTATGCTAGGACTGGACAAGATGATGGTGAGCCAGGACGGTGACATCACGGTGACAAATGATGGTGCCACCATCCTGGGAATGATGGATGTGGAACACCAGGTGGCCAAGTTGATGGTGGAGTTGTCACGCTCCCAGGATGATGAGATCGGAGATGGAACCACTGGTGTTGTGGGTACGTGACTTTATGCACACACATGCCTTTATAAACTACATCTTAGCTTGTTGGAGGAAAATCGGATTATTCTAACAATTAACATTCAAGTATGAATGTTAGTTATATATCTAATTGCGCCCAGGAGCTCTCTGTCGAGCATTCCTCCGCTGTCCTTCACGACGTTTCGTCTCCCATGTTGGAGGCACCAGGTTAACGTGGGAGGTGACATATTGTGAAGGAGAGGAGGAAGACTTAACACGGCTATCCCTGAAGAGCAACTCTTGAGAGCAATTCTCATACATCGAGCTAGAGCAATACAGTTGTACAGTATATCTTATGTAAATGCTACGTGTTACCTTACGATGTACTAACTGAAGTCTGGTGTGTGGTACAGTGCTTGCAGGCGCATTGCTCGAGCAGGCAGAGCAGCTCCTGGATCGTGGAATTCACCCGATCCGCATCTCGGATGGTTACGAGCAGGCAGCGCGCATGGCCATCGCTCACCTTGACTCCATTGCCGAGTCTTACCCTGTGGACCCCGCCAACACCGAGCCTCTCGTGCTCACTGCAATGACTACACTGGGCTCCAAGATGTACGTGTAGTTTGCTAAAACGTTATCTGCACACTAGCGATCCGCAGTCTGTCGTTAGAGAGTTCGGTGATATGTCAAGTCTCCTGTGGTTTCATTCATCGTTGTTCAGTCTGATGATGAATTACACTAGTATTGTTTGACATTTGCAAACACTTATTAATGATAATAATATAATAATAATAGCATTTTATAGAGCGCCTTTCACCCGAGGGTCACAAAGCGCTGCACCAGGGCCGCGGAGAGAACGGCATGTCAACAGCAACAGAAAAAAACAACTAATTATGATGTTGGATATTGTGATTAGCTAAGCGTCAGTGGATTCCCTGGAGTTTTAAGTTAGTAATATTTGTGGGAAATGCATGGTTACTGTTGGGGTAAAATGTGAATAATGATAAATTAACAGAATTAGATTTCATTTTAGCACATGACTGGGAAAAATAAGATTGAAACCCATAGTTTGCCTTCTTAAACCAGTGATGTTAAACACTGGTCTGGTAAGCCCGTGAGCCGATAATTCAAAATGCTATTTTAATTTAGATTGTACTTCGAAACACTGGGGGTTCGTTCACAGTGAACTACTTTTAACACCTTTTTACGCATCCGTGTAGTGTGAACCGCTGCCAGCGAATGATGGCCGAGATCGCTGTGAACGCGGTGCTGTCCGTGGCCGACCTGGATCGCAAAGACGTCGACTTCGAGCTCATCAAGGTGGAGGGCAAAGTGGGCGGAAGGCTCGACGACACGGCGCTCATCAAGGGCGTCGTCGTTGACAAGGACTTCAGCCACCCGCAAATGCCCAAGGTGCTCGATAACGCACATGTGCACACGGTACACACACTGTCCCACTAGTGCGGGAGTACATATCGCACGTACGTATACCCTGTATGTAAAAGATAGGAACCTGTATGGCACAGTTATGTAATGTGTTATGTATGCGTATAAGTTAGTGTCTTAAGTACGAATTTACACACTTGCGTAATGTTATATTTATAACTCGCCCACTTGAATCATTCACAGGTTTAACACTATGCACAATTCGGTCTACAAATGTTTTATGTGGTGTTCATAGGTGAAAACGTGTATTCATTTATTAATATCGGTTCTTAAGAACACGATAAACCATTAACTGTATAAGAATGGGGTTTTAATCGTTACTACGCTAATATTGCTAATGGACTGTAAGTATGTGTGTCTGGTGATAAGTCTTCAGAGTTATTGTATGTTGAGAAGGCACACATCCTCAAAATGTTATGATTTGTTCTGCCCCTTGTAGGAGGTGATCAATGCCAAGATCGCCATTCTGACATGCCCGTTTGAGCCACCAAAGCCCAAGACAAAGCACAAGTTGGATGTGACATGTGTTGAGGACTACAAGGCTCTGCAGCAGTATGAGAAAGAGAAGTTTGCTGAAATGGTCCGCCAGGTGTGTGTACGCTTTCTCGCTGCCTACTGCCTCACTTGACCCGTTCTCTGGCCTGCCGTATTCACTCGAAGTGGCACGAACCTCTATTCTACTTTTTGTGGGACGTCGAGATGTTAGAAGCCCGATACATTGTAAAGTGCCCATAGATGCCTTATGGTAGCATGGTGTTACGTGTTTTAATTAATAAAGATAAAACTGAATGATGATAAATACTCTGATTAAGGGAAGTCAGCAAATACATTAGCCTTCTTATTTTTGTGTTAAGGCAGTGTACGCAGTCCTGTCTAGGTCTGCAAATCATTAATCAGATCTGTTTGAATTAGTAAGTCATTTATGCAATTTCAAATACCCACTATATAGGTCCTGGGCGAAGTGCAGCATGTAATTTCTACCCAGATTCGTGCTTAGTGTCTACTACAGGGTAGAACATCAGTCTTGTGCACAATATCACGGCTCGTGTGACGTTATTCACCTTTGTATCATCCTCTCCTTTCCCTTTTGCATGTGTGTGTGTACAGGTGAAGGATACTGGAGCGAACTTGGCCATCTGCCAATGGGGATTTGATGATGAGGCAAACCACCTGCTTCTGCAGAACCAGTTGCCAGCTGTGCGTTGGGTTGGGGGACACGAGATTGAGGTTTGTAGTTCATTGTTGTATTATTTAATGTAAACGTACTACACTTCTCTCCATAATTCCATAATTTATCGTGATCCTGTCACAATTCCGTGCATAAATAATGAAAATTTTGCTTGTGGTTCATGTACGCTCTATAGTGATAGGGGATGGGTTTTCAAAACCTTATTTCATGCTACATAAAACAAATCTATTTTGGGTTTGTAGGATTTAATTAAGTCAGACATTTTGTGATGAGATTTAAAATGTAAAAACGAGTCTAGTTTGCTTAACCAACCAGTGCTAGAAAACGTTGGTCAAGGGGCCTGTAGGATGATTGACATAAAGTCAATGAGCCTATAGGCCCCAGAATGGATTGATCTTTGTTGATAATGATTGTGAAATGGATGGACATTGTGAATTCGCTGGCCTTTAATGCTGTGTGCAGCTGATCGCCATCGCAACCGGCGGTCGCATCGTCCCACGTTTCTCGGAGCTGACGGCTGACAAGCTGGGTCACGCTGGCATTGTGCGGGAATTGTCCTTCGGCACCACCAAGGATCACATGCTGGTCATCGAGCAGTGCCACAACTCCCGTGCAGTAACCATCTTCATCCGCGGAGGCAACAAGATGGTACTGCGCTCACCACCGCCATCAATTGTTGCATTTTTTTTAACTTTAGAACAGAGGTTCTCAATCTTTGTCACCTCAAGGCCCACTTGGGTATGGTCTCCACGGACTATCAATTCCGAGATGCTTTTGCTTGCTGTGCAGGTCAGATTCCACCCTAGTCATGGAATTTATGTTTGCAGATTTGTGGTACAATTTGCTCATCCATGTTAAAAACTTTAGACGCTAATCACCATTGTAGTTGTTCTCTGTTCGATGTACTCCCTTTCGGTGTGTTTCATTGTAATTCTGGTCTTATTTTATAGTTTAAAATTCTAACACTGCCGTTTATTGGAACTGCGGTTTCTGTTAGATCATTGAAGAGGCCAAGCGCTCTATTCACGACGCGCTGTGTGTGATCCGCAACCTGGTGCGAGACAACCGTGTTGTGTATGGAGGTGGAGCTGCTGAGATCAGCTGCTCACTCGCCGTTTCGGAAGCAGCGGACAAGGTAATAATCTTAATTTGTTTTTGATAATTGTGCCTTTTACACCGGAGTGCCCTCTTTACACGTCACATCTCACTTTGTTAGATTTTTTCAAAATCCTATTTTTTACACCAGCGCGTGGCTGTATATACATTGTTCTCGTGGCGGGAGTTGTGTATAACAATAGCCTAAATTTACATGCGTTGTGTGCCTGTGTTCTAGTGTGCGACCTTGGAGCAGTACGCGATGCGTGCGTTTGCCGATGCCCTGGAGGTGATTCCCATGGCCCTGGCTGAGAACAGTGGCCTCAACTCCATCGGGGCACTCGCTGAGGTGCGGTCTCGCCAGGTGGCCGAGAAGAAACCCTACTTGGGCATCAACTGCATGCAGTCAGCGTCCAGAGGTAAATATTGTCTGCTGAGACCCCCTCGTATGCCTGATGTTTTCAAGGATACTCGAAAAGGGCAAAAAACAATAAATTAATGTTGAGAGAATGTTTCTCCTCTCTCCTTCACGACGGTTCACATATTTTGGAGCCGTCATCAGGCTAAATGAACATACACAATAAAATGTTTCTGATAGGAAAAAAATAATTATGCATAGCTAAGAGTTAGGAATGAAGATATGGAGCACTAGGCAGTGCGAGGCCTGACTTTTTCTAACATGGGTGTATTTTAACTTAAATCACGTTATAATGTAAATAACTTATCCCGTCCATTGGAATAATTTCTGAATAAATGAGTGCGAGTGATCTTTTCAGAGAAACATCACATTTAGTAAAGTGTTTTTAGTCTTGTCTATTCATGGTGGTTATGACAACAGTTTGTTCCCCAGAACTGTTAGGTTCTAATGACTAAGACTAGATACAGATAACACTTGCAGTTACTGTTTGACTCCTTACGTGTTGTTACTTTGCTGCAATGCTAGCACGGTTTATAATGCGTGTGATATTTTTTCGGTGTGTTTTTCAGGCGACATGAAGGAACAGCATGTCATAGAGACTCTCATTGGTAAAAAACAACAGATCTCTCTTGCAACGCAGATGGTCAAAATGATTCTCAAGATCGATGACATTCGAAGCCCCGGCGAGAACATCGATTACTAAATATCTACAGGCCCGACCTCTGCCTCAGCTGAGCCCCCCTTTTCTTTGGTTAATGCTTTTCAATGCCGATATAACGCTTATAATTCTACTGATATTGGACGCCACCAACATTCGCTAGCTTGTTCATAAACATTTCCTGACACTATAATCTTGCACTTGTGAGACATGCCCCTATTAAGCTGTTGATGATTGCTCGTTTGTACCAAGGTTTTATGATCCAACTTTAAGTGCATGTCTCAAGGATATTTTTTTGTAAGAACAGCATACATTTACATAACAATGCAAAGTGAAATGCAGTTTTGGAAGCAAGGTTGAGGCACTGACGTTGAAAGCTAAATACACCTTATTTGTGTGACTTAATTTGTCTCGTGTTTTATTTGCGCGTGTGGTTTAATTTTCCTGTATACTGGCATCCTATTATCCATCGCTGCGTGACACTCAAAATATCGTTGCTTCATCTGTATTTATACATGCGACACCTATAACATACAACCATATGCCAAATGTTTTGATACGATCTTATTTTTTTTCGATTTTTTTAATTCCACATTTACCATTGTGATATTGGCTTCAGGTCTGAGATGGAATTTAGCCACATCAAGTGGAAAAGCAAATTCAATGATTTTTTTGTTTTGTCAACATGCTTTTAAAATTGGCTAATTATCCCAACTCAACAATGTGGCTTTTGTGCTTTAGCAGGAGAAATTACATTGTGACTAGCAAGTCTGCAAAATATACACCTGCTGCTTGGACCATAAAAACGTGTATTTTTTCATACACCAAGTTCAGTTGAAAGAAGACATATTTCTTAAAAATCTGCAACAACTAATACAATCCATATAAAATCTGTACCATACAATTTCTCTACATAAATCTAAGTAGATTACTTGCTAAATAAAAGGTAAAGTTAAAACATTTCCCTGCTCAAAAAATAATGGAGCGCCTTTGTTTATGGTTAGTCAGAAGGTTGAAATATCTAATTGTCGTGGCTGAGAACAGTTAGTGGGGAGCGGTAGCCCAGTGCTTAGAGCACTGGGCTATGTACGTCAGAATAAAACATAATTACTCTTCCTATGACTAGAGCTTACTTGGGTGGAGAACCCTTTCCATACCGAGGCTTAATACAATTTTCAGATACGTTTGGCTGTCCACACATTAACACAGTTCAGTCGCTTCCCTCCACTTCAAAAGGTGTTTTCTAGGACAGAAGTTAGTGCCCTAAAATTAGCAACGCACCGGCATTGTCAGGTTGACAATATTCCACCCGCCTCCAGCACCTAATTGGTGCTGCTCAGATGCTTGCAGTGACAGATGTTATCTTCGGACAGTCTCCAAGTGGGAGCCATTAAGTGGCTGTGGAGCTGATGAAATTAAGTTTTGGGCTGTGTGGGCTGACCATTCCCCCAACCTCTTACGATTTATGAATTGCTGACTGACGTTCACTTAACCAGGTGAGCACCCACAAATTAAGTTGATCATTTACCACACTACAAAAATCTAGGTGAAATTAATACCTTTTAATTGCTAGCGTCAATATTTTAGAAAACGTTCAATGGGTTACCATTGATCCGTACCTTACATTTACTCAAATGAAAGGTTCTCTCTAGTCACGCAAGTTGATTAACCTAGCATGTTTTTTTACATGGAATTGTTTCTCAGCAGCCACTACTGGTGTTTATGTACTTTGTGTTTTCTGCGATTTCATATATCAAATGCAAACTCATGTCTCCTCTCAATCGTGGCCAAGCTATGACGTGGCTTAGCGTGTTTTATACTTGCTGCAGAAGTATGCGGTTCCACGTACGCCAGTCTACTTACGACCCGAAAGCTATAAAGCTCTGCCGTATAGGGAAACGACTTTAGCTCATAGTAACACCTGTTATAACCAGCTTGTAGTAGGCGCCCTGTGCTGCCATTAGCTCATTGTGAGTCCCCTTCTCAATGACCAGCCCCTGGGATATGACGGCAATCTGGTCCGCGTGCTGGATGGTGGACAGGCGATGAGCGATGACGATGCATGTACGGCCCTGGCGCGCCTGATCCAATGCAGATTGCACCGTCTGCAAGCAGTTTTCAAACAAACGCACGATCAACCACCAGGCATACCCCGTATAGCACTGGGGAAGCGTTCTAGGTAAACGGAGCGCTATAGCAGGCCATCTTAACAAGGTTAACAATGAAGGTACGGACACATCGTACCTTAATTGTAAACGTCGTGGGTTTGCTCTCCAACATACCGGTGTGCCGAAGTAGGAAAGAATTGGAACGTTGTGTTTACGTGACAAACCTTACTAATTGGCCGCGTCAGCTGGAGGCGGGTTTGACACATTTCCTACGTGACCGAACCCATAAAAAGATACACCGTGGATTCATACCAATCTGGTCTAACAAACACCTACTGGAATATAAGAAGCACCCTTCCCAGCTAACCATCCCGCCACTGGACGCGAGCCCGTGAACGTGTTGCGGCACGCTTGTAGTACTTCTTCACCTGTTCGCTCTCGGTGTCCAGCGCAGATGTAGCCTCGTCCAGCAGAAGGATCTTGGGGTCGCGGATGATGGCGCGGGCGATCGCCACCCGCTGTTTCTCTCCACGGGACAGCTGCGCGCCTTTATCTCCCACGTTGGTTTCATACTTCTGCGGCCATAACATCGTGGCGCATACAGGTTCGTGTACTCATTCGTACGGTTACGCGGCTGCAACCTGGCTTCAAACCGAGATTCCCAGCAATGTCTCTGACATGGTATTGGCCTCCCGAAGCATATAGACATTGTAAGGCACGTAAATCATTGCTGTAGTTACATCAAGACCATGACCTGACTGGATGTCAAATATCAAACACTGGAAGAGATGGAAGCTCTCTTGGTTGAAGAGTGTGGTGACAGAGGCGGAGAGAGAGCACTGCCATGCCACAACAGCTCAAACGGCCGAGGGATTAGAAGAAAAGAGAAGAGAACATTACCTCGGGCAAGCCCATGACAAAGTCATGCAGCTGTGCAGCTTTGGAGGCCTTAATAACGTCCTCCCACGAGACCTCGCGGAAGTTGGCCCCGTAGCGAATGTTGTCGGCAATGCTGCAGTCGAATAAGACCGGCTCCTGCGACACGATGCCGATCTTGGAGCGCAGGAAGGACACGTTCACCGTGCGAGAGTCCCTCCCGTCGATTAGCTACGGGAACACGGCATCGCGGACGGCACGACGCAAATGGCATTATGAAAAACCCTGTCGATGCCAAGAATCATCCATTCAAAAACATTTGATGATGCTTCCAACGTGGGAGGCGAAACATCGCAAGGGAGAGAGGGAGATCGCTCGGCACGAATATCCAAAAGAGAACAGCTTTGAAGAGCAACAATCATGAATTGAGCCTTGAAAACCTACATCAGTAAATTGTGAAAAAAGTCATCAATTTGGAATATAAAACTGCACCATGGGAATTCAGCACTTGTATACAGGAAGTTAACACAAGCGAGTTAGGGAAAAT
>JAZEWU010000028.1:5676190-5701373 GCA_036362915.1 Geotria australis | reverse complement strand
CCCGAGCCGAGATTCGAACCCGGGACCTTCTTGCTGTGAGGCGGAAGCACTATCCACTACGCCACCGTGCATGGATTGAAATTCGATTGCTTGATGAAGCCCTCTCCGCAATGTCACGGGGGTGGGTGGCTTCTGACCAGACTTCACCACAATGCTCCCACAGCCCGAACACCTTCATCCACCAAAGATAGACAAAGATCCCCCGTGTAGCCTTAACAGACTGTAGGGGAAAATGCCGTTACCGAGCACCTATGAAGGTCGACACGGCACACGGGGGGGTGGGTGACCAGCACCACGCCCGGCCGCCTTTGTCTCCCTAGTGACGATGTTTACTCACCGCACTAGGTACTCATTTGAGGCTGTGTCGACCTAGGGAAGGCCCAGGACCGGTTCACAAAATCGTCACTGGTGTTGGCCGTGGGCGGGATTCGAACTTGGGACGCCAGATTTGTAGCCCAGCGCGCTAACCACTGGGCCACCGCACCCATTCACCAGTCACTTGCACACACACAGGCGCCCGCGCGTACATGCGCGCACACATACGAACACATCGCCGGTGCCACGGCTCCGAGCGGCCTGCGCATACGTGCGGGAGCTCCATGATGAAGTTGTAGGCGTTGGCCTGGCGCGCCGCCTGCTCGATGTCGTGCGTTGAGACGTTCTCGCGGCCGTAGCGGATGTTCTCCGCGATCGTGGTGGCGAACAGGATGGGCTCCTGCTCCACGACGCCTATCAGCGATCGCATCCAGCGCAGGTTCAGCGAGCGGATGTCGTGCCCGTCCAGAGTTACCTGACAGCAGAGTTGAAAGTAAGCCGGTACGGTCCGGTACGGTACAGCATACCGGTAAAAAAGTGACCAAAGCATTTAGTAAAGTACAGGTGAAAATAGGTTTTCACGGCTTGATGTATGACGCCTGATGATGCTTCCAAAGTGGGAGGCGAAATGTCCCAAGGCTGTGCTGTCTGTTCGCTCACCTTGCCCTCCTGCGGGTCATAGAAACGCTGAATGAGCTGCATGGCCGTAGTCTTTCCCGCGCCGCTCGGTCCGACAAAAGCCGTCGTTTCTCCTGCGTTAACCTTCAAGTTGAACGAGTGCAACGCCTGCGGAGAAGAGGAGCAACAGAAAAAAACACGTAAAAATGTCAAGTAATTCCACAACGTATTTTGGCTGCAGGGAGCCACGGTGGTTCGGTGGGTAGCACTGCCATCTCACAGCCAGAAGGTCCCGAGTTCGAATCCCGCCTAGGGTGCCTTTCTGTGTGGAGTTTGCATGTTCTCCCTGTGTCGGCGTGGGTTTTCGCAGGACACTCCGGTTTCCTCCCACAGTCCAAAGACATGCTGCTGCATAGGTTAATTGGCCTGAGGACTAAATTGCCCCCAGTGTCCTGTGATGGACTGGCGTCCTATCCTGAGTATAGCATGCCTTGCGCCCTGTGTCTGTCGGGATAGGCTCCGGCTCACCGCAACCCTGTACAACATTAAGCGATTTCTGACAATAATGATGATTATGGCTGCAATTACTAGGTGTAACGTAAGATTTTGTGATAATACCGTTCGTGCAGGGTAGGGCTGCTACCTGTCTGGGTTTGATCCAGAGAATAAGGACATTGGACGGTGAGTTCGAGTGGCAGAATTTAATTTGGACCGAGATCTCGCGGCAATCCCTTGAAATGCGTTACACTTTACTGCTCAGTTGTATTTATAGACCTAGGCTGACTGAGATATACATCTGGGTTTGGTCGGTGGAAAACGCGGAAACCCCACCGCAGGCACGGTATTAGTGGCGCGCGATGAGACCAGCTGGTCAGGGAGCAAAGCGCCGAGGGGTGCTCAACATTTTCAGGTACATGTACATATATAGAAGGGAATACCCATGTGTGTAAAACATTGCCACTAGGGAGACAACGGTGGCCTGGAGTGTGCTGGCCACCAACCCTTGCTGGTCTTCATAGGTGCTCGCTAACGGCACATGCTAACGGTACTGGGTATCTTTGTCTTTATACTTGTGTTTGGTAATAATAATAACTCCTCACCGTGAGGTCGAGGCGAGAAGGATAACTAAACTTGACGTTGTGGAACTCGATGTCTCCTCTGACCTTCTGCAGAACGTTCCCGTCGTCAGACATGCAGTCGATGACTGGCTCCTGTTAAACACAACACAGATCATCGTCACTACGGGGATTATTTTTCAAGCAGTTTTGCCTGCTCTAGCAAAATTTCGAAGCAAAGGTTCTCATGGGACCGGCTGAAGTTGAGCTCGAGATGCAGAAGGGAAAAAATATCGAAAGAAAGGTGATCAGCATGGAAGCACCCAGGTAGAGACGAATGGAGTAAGCATCACGTTTGCAGACAGAGGAACTGCACCAAGGCTTATCGGGCCAGAAAGGGTAACAGCTTTTTCCTTTTTCATCATCTTGATACGGTCAATAAAAAGTCTCATAAGACTGACACATGTTTGTAAATTATTACATGTTCTTCTGACATCACGATTAAGGTGGAAGAGTGTAAAAGTGGGAATTTAAAGCTGAAAATAGTGTTAAAGTTTCAGCAGAGTAATCAATATCAAGCATTCGAATCTGGTACCCTCATTGCGGACATATATACGTACAAACATTATATATTGATGATTGTTATGATTATCAAACACTCACCCGGTCTATGGTGTTAAAGACTTGGGTGGCAGCTCCACGACCGGCTGCAAATGCCTCCAGACAGGGCGAAGACTGGCCCAGGTTAATGGCCCCCACCAGCACGCCAAAGAACACCTGAAATCGCCAAGATAAACTCTGAGAGAAAATCGACTCAAGATGGCTAGGGGTTATTGTGCGAACGAGAAGAAATGTGACGAATATAGATGCACCCGCGTGGTAATCAGTGGTGTAGCTTTCGAGTGTGCAGGCGGTGAAACTGCACTGAGGCCTACGGGACAGATTACCCAGGCTCTAGGCTACGAGGAGGTAGGGGCCGTGTGCATTGAGCAGGGGGTGCCGTCACATTCCTTGTGAAAAAGGAATGCACACGAACGTCAGGATAATGGAAATATATTGTTACAATAACAACAATACTGACATGAGTGGGAATAATATCCAAGACAAAGAAAATTAAACTGCATAATTTATAAACGTGCCGACGCCGAGTTAAATAATTGCTAACAATATTCAGTCTATGAGTGGATTTACGGATACAGAGTAGTTAGATGTAACGTGTAAGCTATCATAAAATATCAACTTATAATACAAACCGGTAAAAGTGTTCATAGTTTTTAATTCTTAAACGCAAGTCACTAATTTAATTATCGAATCTGTTGAACTCGCTGTGGTCGTCATCTTCAAACAACAGCGAATGCCGGGGCCTTCGATCTGTCTGTTGGTCTGTTGTTTCCTATCGTGTCGTGAATTACGGCTGTAAGCCTAGAGATGTCGGCATTGGAACTTATTTTTTACAAGACAAAATTTACCAAATTTGAAATTATGGGTGCGTATTATCCATAAGTGCGTATGACAGTCAAGATGTTACGGTATTTGCGCAAAGATCCCATTGGAAATATGAACGTGTTTGTTATTCTGCTGTGTGAGTAAATGGTTAATGATAGGTCGAAGCAGTCACATTTGACCAACTGCCGAAACATGTCAACATAAGAGAACTCATTGAACTTTAGTCAGACAACCTGAATATTAACTTTTTGGAATGCATTATTGATCCAAAACCACCAACTATGTTATGCCTCAACAACCTCACTTACCAAGACAACTGTATTTTAAAAAGGCAATTAGGCCAGGACACAAAGACGTTTACATTCCTTTCAGAGGTTAAAATATGCATGCCATGAATTCGACACCATCGTCATTTAACGTATTTTATCAACTTGGGGCCAGAAACCGAATTGAGACGCATTTATTGTAACATTCTGGTGCACGCAAACTCACCCAGGGCTATGACGTTTATGTGAACTGAATACATATAATATATATACGAATTGGAAGCTGTCACGATGCAACGGTTAAAACATCAAACTCAATTTCACCATCCAGAGTGACAGTTGTTCTACAATCAACGCCCCCCACAATTCGGTACACCATGGTCAACTGGCTGGGAGTGCGTAGTGGGGTAGAGGGTGGCAATGACGGGATGGTCGGCAGATTGGTGTTTGGGTTCAGGTCCCAGGATTAGATTTATACTAAGATCTGGTAACGATATTTTGTTGACCCTGGGCGTCAGGGTGGCGCAATGGCAACATCTGCGTCTCACTGAAAGAATGTCCTGCCCGAGGCAGTTCGATACACGTCTCGGGCGCCTTTCTGTGCCGCGTTTGTGCGTTCTCCCCCTGTTCTGCGTGGATTTCCTCTGGGTTCTCCGGTTTCCTCCCAAAAAGCAAAAAAACACTCATTAATTACACTTATTACTTAGACGTAGATACGTGTGGACCGTGAGTGTACCTGTAGAAGTGTCCCTGGGCTGTATTCTTCTTCATCCAAGACGAGGTTGGAGCCATACCAGAAGGCGAGCGCATAGCACATGAAGATGACGAGCCAAAAGTAGCCTTGGAAGAAGCCCAGAGTCATGCCTTTGAAGATGCCCCACTGCTGTGCCTGAACCAGATTCTTGTCATACCTGCATGTGAGTTAACTCTCGATTAAAATTTACAAATATCGCAGTTTCCAGTTTTTCATTACGAAATACAAAGCAGTAAATCTGCCATGAGACCTACGTCATAATTGCTCTTTATCTCAACCTATAATAACAATATATATAAAAATGTGTCCAGAAACATTTTACAGATTCTTAAGATTACTTTCCAGGAGGGCCACACATTGGCATAAACCAATGCATTACTGCTCCATACAATGTACATACTGCATATCAAGATCCAATTGTCATCACAGCCAAAGCCATTCATGCCACCTACAATT
Organism: Geotria australis; assembly: GCA_036362915.1. Classification (NCBI taxonomy): domain Eukaryota; kingdom Metazoa; phylum Chordata; class Hyperoartia; order Petromyzontiformes; family Geotriidae; genus Geotria; species Geotria australis. The sequence continues at coordinate 5,696,463 of JAZEWU010000028.1, read as the reverse complement.
AGACCTCACCAACGCGTTCTACCCTCGGCCAGATCCCACAGTTGCCACATCGTCAACACACGACCTCCAGGATCTGCCCCTTCACTATCCAAACATGAGGTCAAAGGTCATCCCCTTGGTCACCAGACTCGTGGACACCATTAGTTATAATGGCCTTTACAGAGGCCTTCGGTCGCCTAGCCCAAGTTTGTTTCTCACAAGCACCCCTCGATGGCGATACGATGAGCTCGAGCCGAGAGAACAGCCGAGAGCTGATTGGTAAGATCCTCTGCAGAGTTGTCACGTGACACGACCAACCAATAGGAACACTGAAAGAATGTGTAATGACACCCCAACTCCCACGTAATATAAAGATTGTATGCACCGTACCTGTCGACCTCCTTATTTTCTCCACCAAACGCTGCCACTGTGCGGATGGAAGACAGAACTTCTTCAGCGACAGCGCCAGCCTTGGCGTACGCCTTCAGCTCTCGGCCAGTCATACGCGCCACAAACTGACAGCAGCCAGCAAGAAAGGAAGATGGAACTCAGTAAAGTCGAAGAGAGGAGACGGTGGCAAAAAGTATCGGCCATTGATGAGTGAGAGCTTGTGTGAGTGATTGGGCGGCAGGGTGGTACAGTGGTAACAAACGCGCCTCACAGAAAGAATGGTCTTGCCCGAGGCGGTTCGATTCCCGCCTTGGGCGCCTTTCTGTGTGGCGTTTGTGTGTTGTCCCCCTGTTCTACGTGGGTTTCCTCTGGGTTCTCCGGTTTCCTCACATAACTTAAAAAAACACTCATTAATTATTTGGCCGATACGTTTGTTGTATCGTAAGAATCACGCTTACAGAGCTTACCAGCTCAATGGGTATTTTCTGTTGTAATAATAAACATCTATCTATCAATCTATCCAGTCCTGGAATCGGCATCTGTATTCGAGTAGTAAGAATTGGTTTGTTCTGATATCTGGGACCGGTATTGTTTTGAACTTTATTACATGAGTCCGCGCAGTTTAATGAGACGGAACTCGCGATTTGCGATGAAGTGAGTGTTCTGTGTGAACTCGGTACTCACAGAGCCCATGAGGGCACCGCCCATGCCAAGCAGGGGACTCGCTGCCAAAATGACCAGGGTCAACTTCCACCCGTTGAGAAAGCCGATCAGGAATCCGCACACAAACGTGGTTAAGCGCTGGATGAAGATGCTCATTTTGTCGGCAATGGCATCGTTCACCTTGTTGATGTCGCTACAAACACAAAGCCGAATATCACTCGGTTCTCGTTGTAGACCGTAAGTGCAAGAGCTGTTCGTGAGCACATATTAAGGTGGGATTGGCGCACGAGTGGGTGGAGTGGACAGAACCGCACCAGGCCACGTTTGTCTTCTCGGCATTGATGTTTATACAACGTGCCAGGTGGTCGTTTTAGGCTGAGTAGACCTAGGGTACAGTCCAGAATGGGTTCTGATATTCCACTCATCTAATGTTACAAGAGGATTGGAATTGACCTCAGATCACCAGATACATAGCATAGCGTGCTAGAGATGCTGGTCAGTGTAGGTTAGTGAAAGCGGGGGTAGACATGGGAGCAATCAAGTATTAAAAAAAGCATTTTGCTCCAATCACCATTAAACCCACGACCTCCTGCGTACCAGGGGAGGGAGACAAAATTTCACCATTACATCATCATTAAATTTTGCCCATACTACTGCGTAAGTGTTCGTGGTTGTGCTCTGTACATCCGGAATTGTTCCCGAATCAAGACAACTGGTCCTGAAGAAGTTCCCAGTATGTGGAGTAAAACCTTGCACAACGTGCCGAACACTATGCGGCACAAGATAGATATATAGTTGTTTGTTATTACAGCAGAAAATACCCAGTGAGCTTGCAAGGTCTTTACGACATTCCAGCGACACAAGCTGAAAAACACTTCGGAGAGATATTTTGATGGCGGTTAAGATGGAAGCGGTGTTAGTGACCAAAGTGCTGGGCATACTTACTCAGAAATACGCGTGTTCAGTTCTCCCACGGAGTTTACATCAAACCAGCCGATTTCCATGCGCATGATGTTGTGGAAGAAAGCCTGCCGGATTCTGCGCACCTGCCTAGCAGCCGCCATCACCCAGAAACAGATCTAGACGGAGACACACACGCACGCAACATTATCACTCCATCCATCTATTATCAGAAACCGCTTATACCTCTACACTCTACAGGGTTGCGGTGAGCCGGATCCTATCCCGGCAGACACAGGGCGCAAGGCAGCGCAAACCCCAGGATGGGATGCCGCCAGTCCATCACAGGACACCGGGGGCAATTTAGTGCGGACAATTAACCTATGCAGCAGCATGTCTTCGGACTGTGGGAGGAAACCGGAGTACCCGGCGAAAACCCACGCAGACACAGGGAGAACATGCAAACGCCACACATAAATGGACCCAAGTCGGGAATCGAACCCAGGTCGTTCTTGCTGTGAGGTGGCAGCGATACTCACTGTGCCACCGTGCCACCATTACAGGCAACCACGTGCAAAGCCGCCACCCATCGCCCTGCCACTACCAAAGCCACGCATGTCTCGCTTCGCACTAAATACGCGTCAGGTGGGACGATCCCGTTGCAAGAAGCAAGCGAAACATCTGCTCACACTTCCACACTGATTTGACGAGTGACGACGTACCTGCAGGTAGCCCACGAACAGCACGACGCATCCAATCCCTATGTAGTAGTAAGCAAAGGTTGTGAGCTCAAGCTCTATGTCCGTATGCCTGGTGCAAAAGCAAACACAACAATACACAAGAAAGTTACGTACATTAATGGAGCAAGTGCTGCCGGCGGTTAGCGCGCTCCACTACGAAACTGGCGACCCGACTTCGAAACCATCTCACGGCCAACACCAGTGACGATTTTCTGTACCGGTCCTAGGCTTCCCCTAGGTCGACTCAGCCTCAAATGAGTATCTGGTGCGGTGTGTAAACATCGCCATTAGGGAGACAACGGGCGTGATGCTGGCCACCCACCCCCTCCCGTGCTGGCCTTCATAAGTGCTACGCTAACAACACATGACTCTACAGTCTCTTAAGGCTATAAACGGGGGATATTTGCCTCCTCCGCCATTCAGCGTTTTCTTCGCGACTCTGCGTCGTTCCCTCGTCGAACGAATACCTTCGACATTGAATGGCTACGTGCCGCGCGTTCCATCCATCCACTGTCAGAACCCGCTTAATCCTGTACACGGTCGCGGCGAGCCGGAGCCTATCCCGGCATACACAGGGCGCAAGGCAGGGCCTATACCCAGAATGAGACGCCAATCCATCACATGTGCCGCGTGTTATACATTTAAAATTTAAGTATATTCGAAGCAGCCGTGATCATTTAATTTTTGTTCCTTTGGTTTTTATTAGTTGTTATTTTTTTTCGTTGTTGACATGCCGTTCTCTTCGCGCCCCTTGTGCAGCGCTTTGTGACCCTCGGGTGAAAGGCGCTATATAAAATGCTATTATTATTATTATCGGTGGAGCTTACCCGCAAGCGGTGGCGTTGGGGATGTCCGTGCCGTTGATCCAGGCGATGCTGTGGTTGGAGCACACCTTGTTGGGGTCCTCCAGCTCCTGCGTCTCCAGGTCGTATTCGATGAAGGCGTCCGCCATTTTCCCGAACACCAGCAGCATGAAAGGGACAGAAGCTCCGTGCAAGATGGCGCCAATCGCGCCGAGCACCATGAGGAGAATGTCTCCCCGATTGGCGAAACGGAACTGGCGGTGGGCAAAGAACGAGTGGGGTTGTGAGTCAAGGGGATGAGTGGCATTAAGGGGACGTAAGTTCCGTGCAAAAAGGCGCCAACGCGCCGACCACCGTGAGGAGAATGTCACCCCGATTGACGAAACGGAACTGACGGCGGGAAACGGGCAGGTGAGGCGTGAGCCCTCAGAGCAGATATTTAAATTACCGGTAACATCTGATTTGGTTTGCTGTAGATTAAACGCCGCAGTGGATTTCCTGATTAATCTCACATTTATGCTGCTGGGGAAAAGATGAGGTCGTTTGGGGGAGTGGAGGGAATTTAAGACCTGGGAGGCGAAACGTCGCGACTGAGGGAGAATGGACACTCGACATGGCCATCCACCAAAAACCACTTGTGGAGAGCAATTCTCAAAAAAGCGGGCGGCACGGTGGCGTAGTGGGTAGCGCTTCCGCCTCACAGCAAGAAGGTCCCGGGTTCGAATCTCGGCTCGGGGTGCCTTTCTGTGTGGAGTTTGCATGTTCTCCCCGTGTCCGCGTGGGTTTTCGCCGGGCGCTCCGGTTTCCTCCCACAGTCCAAAAACATGCATAGGTTAATTGGCCTGCGGACTAAATTGCCCCCGGTGCCCTGTGATGGACTGGCGTCCCGTCCTTGGTATAGCCATGCCTTGCGCCCTATGTCTGCCGGGATAGGCTCCGGCTCACCGCGACCCTGTACAGGATTAAGCGGTTTCTGAAAATGAATGAATGAATGAATTCTCAAAAAAAACCGTACGCCATTGTTTCGACTGCCTTACGGGGAGATCAAAATGACGTTCTCTGGATTGCAAACATAACATAACAACGCAGTAAGATTCCTATATCATGTTGAAAAACTATTTAGCCTGAGCAGGTGTTATTCAATTGGCCTCGACCATGAGGAGAGGGCCACACACGCTAGACGATGGCGTCATCCAATCATGACGTCACACAGGTGCACAATGCCACACACGTTCACACAACCACCCGGTGACGTCATCCAGGTATGAGGGACGAGAGGTGGGGGCCATACCTGCTCAACCAAACATCTGGTGACGTCACCCAAGTGTTGGGGACCAAAATATAATAATAAGAGCATTTATAGAGCGCCTTTCACCCGGGTGTCTATACATCCATCCATTTTCAGAAACCGCTTAATCCTGTACAGGGTCGCGGTGAGCCGGAGCCTATCCCGGCAGACACAGGGCGCAAGGCAGGGGCACACCGAGGATGGGACGCCAATCCATCGCAGGGCACCTGGGGAAATTTAGTCAGTACGCCAATTAACCTGGCAGCGTGTCTCTGGACGGTGGGAGGAAACCGGAGTGCCCGGCGAAAACCCACGTGGACAACATGCAAACTCCACAAAGAAAGGCCCCCGAGCCAGGATTCAAACGCGGGATCTTGCTGTGAGGCGACAGCGCTACTCATCGCGCCACTATGCTGCCACCCCTGATATGAAAATACATAGTAATACAATAAGCGATTATTGCTGAGAAATGCCCTCTGGTATGGAGAAGGGAAATAATCCCTAGAGCATTTTTTTAATTTCAAAAGCTTGAGTGATCTAAATATAATAATAATTTATATTTATATAGCGCCTTTCACTCGAGGGTTACCAGCCACAAACAATTTATTTATTTATTTTTCATTGTTGACATGCCGTCCTCTTCGCGGCCCCTGTGCAGCGCTTTGTGACCTTCGGGTGAAAGGCGCTATATAAAATGCTATTATTATTACATCGCAATAATCATCGTCTTGTCGCCCTTACCAGCTGACAGAATCCCACTTGCTTGACGTTAGCCTCCGCTTTTTTCTTGTCCTTATTGTCTTTTTCCTTCTTAGCCTCAGCTCTGCGCAAATCAAATGTACACTTGTTCAAAAATAACATGGCACGATAGACACGCGATTGACCGATACGTCGCGATCCCTGTCAGGTAATACCTGGTATTGCCTGCGAATTCTACCAAACACTTCGAGGCCGAGCTGAAAGACGACGATGTCCAGAGGCTGACCACCGTGCTTCGAAGAATCGCAAAGAAGCAGAAGACCGATAGGTCACCCTCGATGTGCCCACTCTCGATCCCCAGATCTTGTAAAAGCTAACCAGGCATGCGCCTGGTTCATTTAGAAATGAGTAACCACTAGGGCTTGCTAGGTGTTGTAGACATAGGAGCGGCGCGGCGTGGCCAGGCAATAGAAGAGTTGTGTTACCCCCTCGAATGAGTGGCGGATTTTCCCCATGATTGCCTCCCACATGAAGCCAAACATCCATCCATTAACTGTCAGAAACCGCTTAATCCTGTACACGGTTGTGGTGAGCAGGAGCCCATCCCGGCAGACACATGGCGCAAGGCAGGGCTATACCTATGAGGGGACGCCAGACCATCACAGGGCACTGGGGGTAATTGAGTCCGCAGGCCAATTAACCTATGCAGCAACATGTCTTTGGACTGCGGGAGGAATCCGGAATACCCGACGAAAGCCCACGCGGACACGGGGAGAACATGCAAACGTTTGCTTGTTATGCAATAGATATTTTTTAGAAAAATCACGTGGAAGATCAAAAAGCGTCCACTCAGTACCAGACCTTGACCTCTCCATCAAGGTTACAGCGGTGGGTTGGGCAATGCTATAGTCAACAACGTCAAGCGAGTCCATTTAGAGCAGCCCAATCTGCTGCAAATTGAGTACAAATATTTAATGCCGAGTTTGCAGGAGAAAAAATATGATTTAATGAGATGCTTTACCTGAGTATTTTTATTCTTTAATTTATATGTACGTGTAAAAGAGCCCCTTTGTAAAACCACTGGTGAACACAGTGCGAGACACGTTGATTTTTTAACATACTTCATCCCTGCTCAGTGCGTTTTGGTGATGGGTGACATTGAAGCATCGTGCAGTCTGGCAAAGGGTTTTGCCGCATTGCTCTCTGCTGACAGCAGAGCATCGTAGAAGCCTATAACACCTCTTACGCATGCCTGGTGGTCACACATGCGAGTACTGTACAGGCTTAAAGGATGCTTAGCCTTCTGAGATCTTAACAGAGCCTATCAACTGGCCACTAACAGATTAGCAAAGTACAATGAGACAAAGTATCCATACCTCTGTCCATGAGAATCATCTGAAAATGAAAGAAAAAACACATTTTAAGATAAATATAAAAAATATTTTAAAATAATAACATTGCGGTGCATTTCTAGAATCTCAAGTGGCTGTCGGGGTTTTAAGTTAAAAAATTACACAGAACATACGAAATAAAAAATGATCACTTCTCACACACGCGATTCTGATGCATGTATCACGAGTGTGCGATCCTGGTTGAGCAGATGAAGGAAGGAGAATTGAACTTAGTTGATTCATCGCGTGACATCTAGTCAGGCAGATATTTTTAAAGATACGATTGTTAATTGACCTATAGATGGCAAGTACAAAAATGGGTTCTTGAATCTCTTTGCAGAGCGTATGCATGATGCATTTTCTCCGTGCACTCCCGTTTGCGACCAAATGAAGCCGCATGCTCATTAGTAGAATTGGCCAACCATGCCGAACAGGGTTGTTTCTGAAAAATAGTTTTCAGACTCGGGGAAACTTTCCTGGTTAAACTAAGAATATTATTATTACAGCATAACGTACCTTTCGGACATCCATCTCCATTAAATGCAATGTTGTCATTTCCTGTTGATTTGAAGCCTTTCAGGGTCACTGAGTCTGGCATGATGCGCTTCTTTACTTGCAAACCCTACACATTCACATGAGCGCCCACCACACAAAAAGGTTCACCACGTTCGTCATTAACGGAAAGCCAAAGTGATGTCTTGCGCAATTGCAAATTGACACAGTGGTCATTTTATTTATCCCAAATTCGACGAGAGAACGACTCAGAGGCGCGAGGTAAGTGCAGAGAGGCAGAGGAGGCAGCCAGGCGGTTTACTTGCGCCAACAAATTGCCACACTCTGCTTCCTATATGTTGTGATGTTATCGGCCAATTAACATCTGTTCGGTAATCCACCAACTCTCGCTGCCTCCGCAACGCTGGCTTGGCAGCCTTGCATAGCCAGCGCGCCTGGCTAAGGCGTTCTCTAGCCTGACAGCATTGATTTTTAAATACCAGTGAAACATTTACACAATCGCCGGTTTAGTGTGAACGCATCCATTTACCTGCTGCGGCAGAAGATGTGGCAGTTGAAACTCAGAAGGCGACGATCACCATTAAAATAACAGACGTTGGCTTGTTATGATGAGCATCCGCGTAGGAGTGGAGTGTTGGTGCACCTGCCCCGTGGATTTGTAGTTCTGTGGGCCTTCTCGCGGGATCTCGTGTGTCGTCTTATATTGACAGTGCGGTGCAGCACTGGGAGAAAGGTGGAGGAGTCATTGACCTGAAGTTCAACGCAGGGAAGAATACAATTCCATCACCAACCACTGCTCGGTTAGGAGGGCAAGGTGGAGGGTTAAACAACTTGCTGGGTTTGCATTTGACGATGACTCATTCAAGTATGTTCTTCGATTATTTACAATAAGACATTATATTATCCTGCGCAGATTAATATTGGGGATTTAATACGTTCAGATATCGGATTTTCATATTTTAAGTCCAAATTTTGGATTCCTTTTCTATGGCTACCTTTTTGCCAATACTGCCAATATTGGCAAAAAAGGTATCCATAGACTTAACAGCTCGACCCGAGCTACTAATGCATTGATATATGCCTCGTCCAAAACTGCTTGCAACACTTGGCTAGCACTGAGATTGGGATATCAAATAAGCCAACTCTGGTGTGCTTGTTTGAAAGTTTACCACATTTACCAATGGAGAATATTGACTGAGGATAACTGGGATGAAAGTATGGCAACAGACAAACAATCATCTTAGGAACGGATGACAGTCATGCTGAGATAATAATAATAATTATATTACAATTTATAACGCGCACTTTATTTGATCAATGTCGAAGGTATTTGTTGGGGGGTAAGGCAGCCACACCGTAAGTTGGTGCCAATAATTGCCAGACACTGCGTCCCATATCTTATGTTATCAGCCAAGTAATGAGTGTTTTTTAGTTATGGGAGTAAAACCGATGAACCAGGAGGAAGCCGACGCAGAACAGGGGGAGAACACACAAACATCACACAGAAAGGTGCCCGAGGCGGGACTTGAACAGCCTCGGGTAGGACCTTCTTTTGGAGGCCAGGGATGTTGCTGCTGCGCCAGTCTGCCGCCCATCTGCACTCACAAATGTACGCGGGTAACATTAGTCAATCAATCATACATTAAATTCTTTCACCACCAAGTGGTTAGGACTGACTGCCAACGGAGTTGAATGCCCTCCAGATCGCTAATTCCCCCCATCCCCTACGTGAGTTGGGAATCAATATTAGAGGTAAACAAAGAAATGGGCTCGACGTCCATGTAACTCTGGCCTTTGACCTAAAATTCTGAGTTAAGCGATTAATCTTGACAACATCACCTGCAGAATGTTGCACTGGTGCGTTGAATGGCACGGTGGTTACTCTATTCTGCATGGCAATGCACGATATAAAAGTATGATCGTATCATAAAAGGTAACTATTCATTGCAGGTAACCCACCAGTTGAGAATGGTGGCTCTAAACCACCTGGCCATTTCATATTTTGTGGTTAGCACACTGCACGATGAACCCAGAGACTCAAGTTCGATTCTGGCCCACAGCTACCATCATTGGCCCGTGTCATCTGAACAGGTTATATGCACCTCCCCCTTTCACCAATCCACAATGACCAGCATGGTGAAGTATGGTCAAACAACCCCCACGAATGTCGTGTAGAGGCCTTTATCCAGCAATGAATTGACAAATGGCTGTACATTATTATTGTTCTAATAATATGAATTTGGCAACTGACATGGACGGATGTACACAAGAAAATTAAGTATAACAGTTTTATTTCGAGCATAATACAACCAGTAAAAAGTTAAAAGGTTATTCCTCCAACACGAAACGTCATTTGGCAAAAAACGCTCAATAACGAGGAGTGACTTTATCCTGAATGCGAAAAACACAATTAGTACTCCGCTGGTGGAACCAGTGAATGACTTATCTTTATTGGTGATTTGTATTCAAAGAAAATGTTCCAATTACCTGCACAAATGAGATTTGTAAAAAAAACTGTAGAAAACAAGTTTCAATCGACGAAAGAACATGTACATGCAATTGCGGCAACGCTTATTCAATGGCCATGTACAATGTACATGTCCACGCGTGTTCACGTAACACGCAACACGAGTGTAAAACGGGGCGCAACGATTCTCTGAATATTACAGCAGCTCGACGAATTGTCGCGACTCGCGTTTTACACGGCGATGGAATTGCAGCGGCCTCGAGGGGAGGGAGTCGCGATGATCCATCAACAGAACACGTAATCAATTCGCGCATCGTGAGCCAGAGGAAACGACGTTTATCGACGTATTGCTGCATCCCAATATAAAAAGTGAAAACGTTGGAAATAATATTTCTTCGATTTGAGTAACTCAGCAATTTCATTTTCCAATTGGGTGATTTGTTACATCCATCCATCCATTTTCTAAACCGCTTGTCCTGGTGAGGGTCGCGGTGGCAGCAGTCCAAGGAGAGTGGACCAGACATCTCTTTCCTCAGCAAAAGATTCCAGCTCTTCCTGGGGGATTCCCAGGCGTTCCCAGGCCAGCCGAAGGATATAATCCCTCCAGCGTGTCCTGGGTCGGCCTCTAGGTCTCCGCCCAGTGAGCCGTGCCTGGTAGACTTCCTGGGGGAGCCTTCCAGGGGACATCCTTACCAGAAGGAGCAGCGACTCTACCCTAAGGTTGTCCCGGATCTCTGTGTGTTACATTATTAAGCTATTTTCGCAATGTCGTTTAAAAAAATTACATTTCATGCTCTTGACCGCAGAAGAGATGACGTGCGTATGGTAAGCTAGAAGGGGTGTCATTGGCGTTATATAACTGTCAGTAATATGTACAGGTCAAATGGGCTGAACAGGGACACGTTTGATTTGAACGTAACGGAGGAACTCAGCAATGGAATGCTATCCAGCTGGCCTCTAATTGAAGGAGTGTCAATTAATTATTGGCTTATAGCCAGGGACCAAATTAAGTTTGAGGTGTTGCTTGGAGTTGCTTAAGTTTTGGGGAAGGGGGGGGGGGTCACCTCCGCATATTAAATTCCTCCCTTCACCTTGACCACCACCCGTGTCCAATTCAAGACACTCCACACTGTTATTGACCTCGGTTATTTCGGTCCTGGTTATCAAACGTGGTATACAAACGGTAAAGCATAACCGAGGTGATAACGAACAAAACGTTTAATTTCAGCACGCAACTGGTAACAGTACACATAGCAGTGCAATTGATTTAATTTGCAATTTTCCTCATGGGATTGATCACACTGCTACGATATTGCGTTTCAACCATGATGAAACTATATACGATGGTTGCTCTTCAGAGCTGTTCTTTCGGGATAGCCGTGTCGAGCGATCTCACTCTCTCCCTGGCGAAACGACTATCCCAAAAAACCTGCTCTGAAGAGCAACCATCATGAATGGTTGCTCTTCAGAGAAACCATCATGAATCGAGCCGTGAAAACCTACATCAAAAACTAGATATTTTGGGGGGAACCTCACAAAACCTGAGGCCCCGGGCTACAGCACCATACTGCGTTATCCCGGCCTTACGCATGGCCAGATAGTGTAAATATTTACAAGCCGAAACTATGTCTAACATTTAAATTAGGGGTCGGGAGGGAGGGCTTAGTTTGAGTCCACCAGACTCCTGTACAGCTCATGCCTTTGCATGGTCATGCAGAGGTGTACACGTTTGTCTTCCCACACATGTCAAGAGCTCTGCAATATCATCGAGACATTCGTACCGGTAGTAATAACACTTTGCATTGCCTCTAGATACTGTGAAAGGCGCCTAATAAGTGCAAATTGGTCAGATGGGGCTACAAGACCGGCCCAACCACCTGTGAATGTGGAGAAGCAGACCATACTATGGAACACTGCCTTGTCTGTGCTCTACTACCCAACCTCTGCAGCTCAAAAGACCTTGCGGAGTTCAATGAAAATGCAAGGGGCTGTGTAAGAAAATGGGAAACTGTAATTTAACATCGCGCTTCGAAGAATCGCAAAGAAGAAGAGTGCAAATTAATAATGCTAATATTATTACTGAACAAGTAATATGCAAAATATAACTCAACGCTCTAGGAACTCTGAACTGGGCAGCAAAACACGTGGGTTTTTTTAAATATACGACCCCAACAACAATGTCCTCTGTTCTATAATGCATCGCCACGTGAACCCTGGGGCAAGCAAGCAAAGGCACATGCATAGTTGACCTTATGGCCACACACGGGTACACACACTGTCTGCAGCTATGCAAGGACGAGTGGCGCACGGGCACACGTGCAATACAATTTGCGATTTGGAGAGCGTGCATGTTACCCGCTATGACGTACGGATCGGAAACATGAAAATTAACTAAACTAAACACGAGCTGATAAGTGCACAAAGAAGCGTGGAAAAGTGCATGCAGTGCCTGCTTGGAATTGCACCGAAGACAGGGCGAGGTACACACGGATTAGAGAACATACACAAGGTATCGGCATTGCCTGTTAATGTGAGGAGTTTGAATGGGTGTGAGCAGGACACTTCAATACAGCACTTGGCTGGTGGTCGAGAATAACAGCAGAGCAGCAATTAAGGGAGAGAATACGCCGCTATTCTCACCCGGTGGGTCGCGACCCATCAATGGGCCGCGAGCGTCACCGAATGGGCCGTGCAGACCAGACCCAAATGGGCCAGGTGGGCCTTGAGGTGCAAACGGTTAAGAACCCCTGCCCGAGAGGACGCCCACTGCAGAGTGTGAACGGTGAAACCGGTTCAAACCAAGCGACAGCCCTGGTTAATTCCGCAGGTTTATTATCTATGCAATGCGCGCCGTCTGCTTAGCCTTGGACGTTAAGAGATCCCGCGACCTTTGTTTAAAAAAGTAGGCCACGTGTACCGCTGCACCGTGCTCCAGCATTTGATACATTACGTGGAGATTACTGGCTTGGGAAGCCACCTGGCTACATGGCCCGTTACTGGCAGGCTAACGGCCACTCAAATGTTTTAACTACCTTGTATTTTTTTTTATTTGGTCAATTATGTGAAATGCTGTGTGTCAATGATTTTTTGTTGTTTTCGCTTGGTTATTTTATGATTTAATTTTTATTTATATTGGTCAATTTGTGTGTTTGTTGTGTCCCCTGCACCAGGCATTTTACGGAAGGCAACGTCTAAATTGAATTGCATGCACAATATTAGAACAAAGACACGGCAAAAGCCAGCATTAGACACAAAGGAGGAGACAATTCAATATACACAACCACGTACGAAAACAAACCGTTACTTTTACCACAATCTCTTGTATAGCAGAACTCTTAACATGCATGTGCAATGCACGTTCATAACCACCTCAGCCTTAACGTGAATTTGAGAAAATGTGTGCTATGAATGTACCATGTAACACATTTCAGGAAAATGGGTCTCAAATGTAACAGGTTATCAACAGACGCAATGTAAATATAGAAATCTACCGTAAATGTTCGGGTCACCGTAATAATTTCAGCCTCTTGTGATCGATACTATCGTTATTGTCAGCTATCGTTAGTTGCCGAAAATATTTCAAATGTACTTATTCTATGCAGCGACATGAAAAAACACGTCACAGGTTACTTATGGAGAACTAACGTAATTATTTTTAGACTTCCCGTAAACGTATCCTTAACGTTGAGAAGTGACTAACTTGACAAAAGTCTGGCAAGTTACTTTAACCTTAGACAAACTGTACGAGAGAAGACCTACATTTCTACTCCAAAACATTGCAAAACTCTCATAAAATGTACCAAAACGCGGTATTCGCAATTACACTTGTTATTCCGTGCCGAAAAATTGCTCTAACACGGCACTGTTTTAGAGTAAAAAAAAGAACTCGTTACATACTGGAGTATGATAAAAACAAATAGTAACTCTTTGATTTGTTATAGGTTAGCGGCGTGTGTTGTTCAACACGATAACCCGCATGATCTATGCAGTGTTGTGCGTCCCTCACTCAGCAGTGGATTCACAAAAGGGCTGTACACGAATACCGTTCGACGCACATATAGTGGACATAGGAACTGATGACAATCGACGTGACGTTACACGACCACGTAGTTTTCTCACAGCTGTGCTGTAACAGCTCTCCGTTGTGTTTTCAGGTCGTTTAGCATGATGCCCAAACGAATCAATGCGGTCCCTAAATCAGTTCTGAGCACGTGCAGCAAACCATCGGACATCGTACCAAACAACACGCAACGCAAACTGGAACTGCAAAAACCCTACTCAGCAGTATTAGTCACTGTTAGTAAATAACTGGCTCCCAATTTACGAATCACTGTTTAACCTTCATAGGCTTTGATACACCTCCACTGCTAAAAAATCTACTCTTCATAACTGGCTCTTCTCGGGTTTTCTTTTTTACATCTTGGAATTAATGGGCTCGACGTAGATTCAAATTTCTATCCTGTCCCCAGCTCTGTAACAATGATCCGATTGTAAATATTGTTTGACTTGCTCACCCCAAAACAGCTCCCTTCTCCCACGGCAATAACACACTTATTCCAAGTGTGTTATTGGCAATGATGCGTATCATGCGTGCGTTTGTGCACGTGTGCAATTTCGGTGTGGCCACAACGTACAAAAACAATGTAGATAAACAATGTCACGTTTCAGTAAATATGGTCATTTCATAATGTGAAATTGAACACATCTTCAATAACTTAGATTTTTCATTTCATCCTGACCCCGACAACAAGTTTTAATCTTATGCCACTGCCGAAAATGTCGGGGGCTTTTTTTTACAATAATCACGATCATAATTACGCCATCCTGGCATAGTGTCCCTTCAGCAAGTCACTAAAGGATATAAAGTTGGGTCAATGAACCACTAAACCGTGGTTCATTTGACAGGTCAGTAAAATCTTACAGAACAAACTTCTCCGAGCCAATAAAACCAATCAACGTGATTTTAGAACAAAGATGGAAACAAAATTACACAAATACAGAAAGTGCAATACATCTACAACACTGCCCGCGTCCTACAAAGTCTATTACATACCCATTTTCCACTGACACATCCGTGCTGAGCCTGCGTGGGGGCCTCACGGAACAGGTGGCTTTCCACCGACTTTTTCTGTGCGGACCTGGAACCAAACCGCGATACACTACAAGACAAGATTATTCAGACTTTTCAGGCAAAGCAGGGCCGGAGTCGAGGCTAACGAACCATGTCTCCACTGTTAGGACAATGTCACCGCTTCACCCATGTGCGACTCAAAGCGGTCTTTGCACGTTACAATAGTGTCCGCTGCTTGAGTTCTGCAGTGGAAAAACAACCTGGCAGCTCCTGAACGGTGCCGGGCTGACTGAGCATGGCTTGGCTGTACAGTGGAGAAGGGATATAATAGACCACCTGGTTTGGTGTAATTTATTCTATCAACATTAATGATGAATAAGATTTCCACTATTAAACTTCTTATAATTCTGGACTTCCCTTTTGTCCTTCATACGATTGTAAACTGTTTTAATTGCCACCTAAAACCAGCAGCCACTGTTTCTTTCTGTACGCGGACTTTTGAAAATAAGTGCAGGGTGCAAACTCCTATAGCGTTACGAAGGCTGCGTTCAATGCATTTGTACGGTTGTGTACAATTTAGCATCCGCTAACCTTATTTCTCTTTTGTTAAGTTAAAGGATAGCTGTTTAGGCTATAGTTACTGTACGTGTGGTGGATGGGAATGTCTAAGGCCATAACACATGGCATTGGGTATCGGGGTTACGTAAAAGAAAGAACCCAACGGCCGTAGGTCGAGGGAAAGAAGACTTGAGTGACCTAGTACGGTCTGTGGTCTTCAAACGAAGTATAGCCAGAGTTGTAGGCTTTTTGCCGTGGTGATGGGAAGTCTCGTGTCTTGAATCCTGGCTGCCCCATCCTGGGTGCGCAGCCTCTCAGTGGAGCGCCTCTCAATAACGAGGGGATTTGCCTGTGAAGCTTATTGCCTGCAACGCAAACACGTTACGTACGATCACATCATGTGAACAATATTGTATCAGTAATAGTAGGAGAAATGTAAAGGAGCAGCCCTTAGATGCTTACACCACTCCTGGCAGAGGGCCCTTCACAAGAGAGGCCCCTTCTAGAGGGTAATTGGCCTTCTCTGTCACACTGGCCAGATTGCATGTAAGTCACGGGGTTTTTTTTTATCACTGAATAAAACTCAGTGGACCAGGTAAGCCAATTTAAAAATAGCTGAAATGTATAAAATAAATGACCAAAAGAAATAGAATTATTGACATAACAGTGTTTGGTTGATGCCATGTGTAAACTACACAGTTAGTGTGTTAAATTTACTCAAGGTGATACATTAGTGATAGCGGAGAAGCGGTGTCGATTCAGGGGAGGGATGCTAGGGGAGGGTGATGGAGGGGAGGGGTGGTCAGGGATGGGTGGGCTGATTATTTTGCTGAATTATATACGATTGTTATGGTTATTTAAAACATCATCATGATCACTGTACACCAACTAACCTGCACAGGCATCCACGAAACCATCCTTCTGGATAGAAAAGGAGAAAAATCTAAATGTATTATCACAATTTAAAAAGATGTGCAACAGCGTTTGCAATATTGTTAACCCTAAGTAAATTAATGTAAATAAATGATTATTGAATATTTTAAAATAAGTAGCACAACACAAACAGGTTTTGTTATATATTAGTTTAGATCAATAAATGTAGTGCAATGAATGTCAACTAACGTTACTTAACAGTTAAAATTTGAAAAGCACTGCATCAAAGCCAGTGACCATAGGTAGCATTTCATGCGTATATCTTACATGCGATTTCTTAAACGCCCAGCAAGCTGGCTATACAGTGCAGCTCTACCACTGTTTTCCAGTTGTACCGCACCGAGGAAATAATATACCTCTCCAATGTGCCGAGAGATGGAGAAACTCCTAGTACATCGACACCGTGCCAAACGACACGCGGTACAGTACGACAAAAACGCGTCGGAGAGCTGTACGGCACAACCGCGAAAACCCGCGCACTCGTATTACCATGTGGCTGTCGTGCAGGCGATACTGCAACAGTGCCTGTGTGAGAACGTTCGAAGCCTTCACGGCCACACTTGCTTCTTCCTCCCCACAGATCTTGAAGTTCACCTGCAGGGACAGGCATGGACACCGAGAAGAATCGATGTCTGGATAGGACCGCATTCCCAAAATCCGTGAACAGTGACTTAACATTTTAAAAGAAATAATAATATGATAACTAATCACAATTTATAACGCGCATATACTCATGAAATTTCGAAGGTATTCATTCGAAGAGAGAACGACTCAGAGGACCTGCGAGTAAACCACAGACAGGGGGGGGATCTAGCCACACGGTTCGCCGGTGCCTATCCGCCAGACACTGCATCAAGTATTTTATGATGTTATCGGCTAATTAATTAATTCGTGTTTTTTAGTGGTGGGAGTTAACCGGAGAACCCGGAGGAAACCCAAGCAGAACAGGGGGAGAACACACAAACTCCACACAGAAAGATGCCAGAGGTGGGAACCAAACCGCCTCGGGCAGGACTTTATTTTTGTGAGGCGCAGATGTTACCACTGCATAGGCACCCTACCACCGAAATAACCACAAAGCAGATGAATAATCTCCTTACGAGTGAATTCAGAACATCCAGGTTGGTAATCCTCCTCCTTGGGGATGGCCGGAATTCATGCTGCAAACACAAAACACAGCATTAAATATACATCTTTTAGATTAATATACATTGTACAGTTATATAAAGAATTTTGCTGTTATAAATTTTCCACAACTACCCTGTGCCGTCAGCATCATGGCATGAGGCAAATAATGAGTCTGCATCTTTCGCAGAGCGGTGCAATTTTTCATGTTAGAGAACGGCAAGCGGAAGCGGATATCACAAAGGTACTGCTCAGATCCTTTTACGTAAAGGCATATGATGCACTTTTATTAAGCGATACTCATCAGTATTATAAAAAAAATCTGAAAAGCCTCGTTTGCAATGATTGTGAGAAAGTTTGAGTCGCCGTTTGATGTTAATGCATTTTTTAAGCATTTCAAGGTATGGAATTGTTAGACGAGCAGTCCAGTGGTTCATGCACTGCACTATGGACTGGGCGACACAAGTTCAATTCCCAGTCATGGCTAACAAAAATGGAAAATATTTATCATGATTTACGAGCTTTACACGGCATGGGGAGGCCTTCATCCAGGAATGAATTGTCAAAGATCTGTAAATTATTGTAATTATAATGGTTAGACTACAAAAGAAAAGGAGCATAATATAATTGTTGTTATACTGAAACTAATATCTTTGTGAAATTGCTATTAAAATTGATATTCGCCTATGGAAGAAGCTATATTTTACTAAAGTGTGTATGTATTGAACCAGGGTTTACATGAGGCAGAAAATAAGGGAGATCGCATCTACTGCACATACCCAGTCGTAGTTATTTCTGTCAGAGTAATACATGTCCGAGTCATGTCTGTACCTCGTCCTGTAACACCACAATGAAAGACAAATTAGTTTGAATAACCATTAGAATGTAAATGTATCGAGTGGCTTTAGGTGCCCCAGTTATTCACAGCACCTGACATCACACCTCACCCCAGCCACTGCAGCCTAGCCAAGGGGACCCCAGTGGTAGCTATCTGTGTGACAGAAACCGAACATGGACAGCACTGGTCTGCCAGGAGGGGACATGCCTACATACACTCGTATCTAGGCTACACCACTAATGTTATCGCCACACTATGCGAATAATAGAAATACATAAAACAATTTAATAACGCTATTTATTTTCAAATGAAGGCAAATTAAGATGCTATACAACTCAAGCATATAAACACAGCAGCAAAAGGCAGTGCAGAAGAATCTATTGTTGGCGTGCACTTCTATGGTCCCACATATGGACTCCTTTTTTCACCCACCCTACTTTTTGAAATATCATCAAATAAACCAATTGACCAAGATGGGGTTGGGTAAGCCGCGATTCAGCAGTGGACCCAACAAAACAGCTGTACACGTACGTATATGTACACAACCTGTATGCGTGTGCACAGCGAACCGTACCAGGAGTTGGCATGCGACAGAGGCCCGGGCGGGTGACCTCTGCTGTACGGCCGCCCTCCGAGCATTCCGCGGCCCACAAACCCGGCACGGCCTGGAGGCCCCCCGCGGCCTGCGACCGCTCCGAACCCTCCTCCGCGCATCCCTCGCCCAGGCTGGCCGCCGGGCCCGCCGGGCCCTACGAACCCTCCACGCGGCGCCATCCCTCCTCCACAACACACAGAGCGAGTGACACATAGCGAGTGACAATACGGCGGAAGAGGAGCTAGCTCTATTTTCTACTGAGAATAACGAAGTGCTTTTCTTACTTCCCATCGTTCCAGCGTATGACCAGCTGTTGAGGCCATGGCCGCCCCGTGTCATCCTAGTCTTCAGGGTCTCTCTCACTGTGAACATAAAAGCAACGTACAGGTCACAACACAGGGCAAGCAGAGCATACGGAGAACTAGGGTTTTCGCCAAATAGCGATACTCTATAGGGGCAGTGAGATGGCCCAGCTTTAGCATGTTTGTCATTTGTTACAGAGGTTCACGGTTGAAATAATAATAATAAAAAATACATTTATAACGCGCATATATTCCCCGAGCGCTTGTGCCGTGTGGATTTGGAGGCCATCCTGATTAATACTGCGGGTATATTGATCATAATAAAAACACATGCTCTTTGCTTCACAATGAGCGCTAAAGATCCCGTGACATCATGCGTAAGAGCAAGCTATTGTGTCAATCATGGTCTACATTTGTCAAATTTTAAACATTACCCCCAAATAAATCACTTGGGCTTAAACATAGCAGCAGAGGTGTGCACAAACGTGTGGCCTACAAAAACACTTTTGAAAATTCTACTCCGTCCTTGGTAAAGATTCCCCACCCCTGGAAAACACAGGTTTGTAATTTGTCTTAATGTGGTGACCTTTCTTAATGTGACAACACAGTGGTATATTAGCGTCAACTGCGCGCGGCTCATTTCCAAAACAAGTGAAAGAATAAGCACGATTGATCTCTTCCAAATGTTGGAACTGACAGGTGGGAAAATGGTTCCGTTGTAGCGTAACGTTGTTGTTACCTTCTGTTGATTTCTTTGGGGCTTTGGTGCTGTCTACATTGGGGAAGCAAACAGGCGGCTTGAATGAGTCGCCCTTTTCAATTTTCAACTGAGCAACGCAGCACAACGCAAAACAACAGCATGTATCACCGGGACGGAACTCACACACACAGGCATGCGCAGAAAACCGTAATTTAACACAACAGTGCGCGACAACACAATGGTATTCATAATCGAACACACATTACAGAGTAATCATTGAATTGCATTTTGTTATTGTCGCGTTACGGGACGATGAAC